>PVJL010007651.1:0-75451 GCA_004026885.1 Lyroderma lyra | reverse complement strand
ACATTGCTTGCTGTACTGTGAATAGTAAGTGCCTTGTCTCTCACCCCGGAGTCTTGGGTTTTCTGCCAGCGCTGGTGAGAGAGTAACAGGCTAACTTATTTCGTAAGTAGGGTAAAATTGAATTGCAAACCTTAGATTCCCATTATGTAATATAATATGAAATGTGATTACTCTCCCTGTCCTTTCCTTAGCCTCCTTCAGCTCGTATCCAACACCAGACACACATCCCATCTCAGTCAGCTATGCTCTAACTTTTATGTTACTGAGGGTTTTAACATTTACTCCCCTTTCTGAAACTTGAATCAAACATTCTGTGCTTAGCTTAAAATTGGTTTTATAATCTAAAATTTGATAAGTTATATTATTAATAACTATTAAAACATTTAGTGTACTAGGATTTTAAGTCTCTCTTGAGTCCCATGCCTCACTCCCTGAAACACCCTAAAGAGACTTTTTAGAGAAGCTTGTCCAACCCACAGCCCACGGGCCCCATGCGACCTGACAGCTTTGAATGGGGTCCAACACAAATTCATAAACGTTCTTAAAACATTATGAGATTTATTTTTTTGACACTCTTTTTTTTTTAGCTTGTCAGATGTTGCTAGTATATTTTATTTTATGTGTGGCCCAAGACGATTCTTCTTCTTTCAATGTGGCCCAGAGAAGTGAAAACATTGGACATCACTGTTTCAGAGCATCAAGAGTCCCTTCAAAGTGAAGAGCGTGCCCTTCATATGAAGAACACTTTCTATTACTTTTCTGATTTTCTCATTTTATCTCGTCTGTTTCTCTATTCCTTTTAGTTGTTGTATAGTGACTATTCATCTGTTCATGTGTTTTTGGCCTCTTGTTTGTTCCTCTACTATCCTTAGACATTTGCTTAACTTATATTCCATAACTTTTAATTGAATTTTTATATACATTTTCACAAGTATATAACAACTCTTTCTTGTTCCCACATAGCTTTTACAACTATCCAATTCTAGCTTTAATGATACGTTTTGCATTTCTTTTAGGCTATGTTAGTGTTAGGTTTATATTTACTCATTCTATTTTACAAATTGCTTCTTCTTTTTTATCCCAGGTTAGTAGTTTTCATTTTATTTCATTTCTTTTTTCTTTCACCCTGACTTTTTCCTCACAGGTCAGTGATTAGGACTATGCTATGGTGTGCTATCCAGATTTCCCTGTCAGGATTGAAGGACTCATTCTTCTAGCTGCCTGGATGGCTGCCAGCTGGACACTCTCAGCTGTCAGTCATTGCCTCAACTGCCTTTGCTGAGTGTTCCACTTAGCCAAAGGTCATGTGCTTTCCTTGGGTCAGATGCTTGCATGTAATGTCTAATGAACAATGGAACATAGAGACACAGAGCCCTTGCTCCAAAAGTTTGAAGGACTATTCAGGCTTCAAAATTCCCTGCAGGGTAAGCTGTGTCCTTGTTGTAACTATATCACAGCCCCATTTCTCCCTTTATCTTACCTCCAGATGTTGATTCCAAGAGCACTCCTCATAAATTTCTTGCATGATACTCTATCTCAGCTTCATGGAAAACCTAAAATGCAATATATGGTGTTGGTTTGCTGTATTTAAGAATTAAAGTTAAGAGTATGGCCATCCTCTGCCACTAAGTAAAATGGTAGGTGCCCCTCTAATCCTTTTACTCTGCATGGTAAACATTTCTGGGAGCGTTGTCTGGCATCTCATCAGTAGACTTTCATTTATCAGATGAGTCAACTCTCTGGGCACAATAACCACTCTGGAGGTTTAAATCTTCCCCAAATTATGTTTAGATAAAGTGCCATTGTTTGTTTGTGGGATGTCTGGTAAGTCCCTGGAATATAGAGGAATCAATATTTCTATATAAAGAACTTCCATTAATTCCTTTATTTTCAACTTAATTTTTAAAATCTCTTTCTCTACTATAATATAATCATTTCCTAGAGCTTTTCCATGCTTCTAGGTCCAGATCAGTTCTCACTGTTACTATGGTCTCCTCTAGAATATTCTGGGCTTTGATGTCCTCTGCTTTGCTTTCTCCATGAGCATTTTCCCAAGCACTTTCTAATTTCTAAAGATGTGTTAAAATATCCCATTCTCTGATAGCGCCTTCCTGCTAGTCTCTTCATTTTGTGTGTGTGTGTGTGTGTGTGTGTGTGTGTGTGCTTATACATATACATGCACACTCCCACACATACATGTATGTATTATTTTAGCGGGCTCTAAAAATGGATTAGAAGTGAAAAGGTATTCAGTGTTATCCTAAACTGAAACTGCTCACTCGATTGAAACACTACACTACTTAAATGGGATTTCATCTTTTGTATACGAATTGGATAGCATATATAGAATGTGGTAGCAGTAACCCCATCCAGAAAATCAGGAGACTTGAGTCCTAGTTCATATTTTAAATAATTAACCACATGGCATTAACTTTACTGGGTCTCATTTTTCTTAACCAAATGCTCATTTAAAGATAGCTATTTAAAATTTCAGGAATATTCTTAAGTATTTGTGATCATTCCAAATTTAGATACAAAGCTACAGTGAAAAGAATTAATAACAAAATCAACTCTTATATTTTCAGAACGAGTGAAGGCTAATATTTTACCTTAATGCTTATTGAGGACACTAGATTTGAATATCTAGTCATCATTTAAATAATGACTAGAACTAGTATTTAACTCTAACAGCTATGCTATATAAATTGGAATTGGCCTAATTTCTAGGGAAATCACTTATATTTACTGCTCCTTTAAATTATCCATTAGTTACCTGTTCTTCATGTGTCTGTGAGCCAATTATTGATATGTCCCTGGGAACTCAAATCTCTCTAATTATATATCTGTTTCTCAAGCATTAGTAAATTTATGTAATTGTGTATGATTTCATACAGAAGAGTAGCATTTCATAAGCTTCATTTCCTCTTGATTTGGGCATCTCAAAAATGTTCTGGCCGGGTTCCCTATTACATGCCAATTAAGCTAATTTTGATGAATGTGACTCTTCTATAATTCATTGAACATAACATGGAAACAAATTATTTTTAAAATAAGCAAAATTGTGTCACAGGTCAAACATGTAAAAGGTCTTTATTGTCTTCCTTGGAACATATTTTGTCATTTAATAAGTGAACTTTCTAATATAATTGCAGCCTTTTAAAATGTTAGTCATCTGTGTTACATCTAGGGGGAAAAACGGAAAATTTTTCTGCTCTAGTATATTTGCCGCAAGTTAGTATAATAAGGCTTTAAATTTTTATTGTGGGTAGATAGGATTTCCACCTAGCTAGAAATAGTGTTATAAAATTCCATCAAAGGGAACTCATTTATGAGCTGATAGGGACTAATAATGATCTCAAACTGTGTGACAGTATTAAGCATTTTGGACTTTCTAATTTACTTCATAGGAAAATCTTTGCATATTCTTCTAATTGAATGTTATAGTTATTTTTTTCTAAAATAATGAAGTAGGAAATATGTAGAAACATTCAATGCCTTAATTTTAAGGAACTTATAATACATGGATAATATTAAAACTGTAATTGTGAATAGAAATTTCCCTAGTCATCTACTTCCAGATAATCTAATAAAGATCACAATGTACCCTAAAAATTATTTCAATAACCTGACATCTTTAAATTTGAAAGTAAATTTATATCTAAATAGAATTTGTATTTTCACAATTTATTTAACGATGTCATTGACTGTGAAGGAAAACTAGGTTTGGAAACTCACTCCACTACTTAGTAACTATGTGACTGTGTGAGGTACTTAACTTCATTGTGCTTCAGTTTTCTTATTTGTAAAATGAAAATAATGACTATAACCTATCTCATAGGTTAGGTATAATAATTTAATTATACTTAATTTCCTCACATGAAAATTAAACAAGTTTTTATAAATTGAGTGCTCACAAAATGTCTGACATATAGTCAACATATAATGTATTTTCTACGACAATAACAAAAATAATTATTACTATTATTTCAAAGAGAACATTTCCCTTTATCTTATTATATTTTTAGATGTTTATAAAATCACCTTGACCTTTTTCATTTAAAAATTAATATTCTGACATCTCTAACTTTTCATAAAATTTCAGTAATTTTTAAATATTTAATTATTTGAATTTTATGCAAAATTATGTTTATTGAGTGAATTATATGTGCCAAAACTTATATAAAACAATATGAGGAAGGTAATGATTAATATGGAGCTCCTTAACTTCAAGAAACTTACAAGTTATCAGACTGTTGCTCACATAATAGAACTAAATGGGATAAGTGGGCAGAGCCTAACTTTTAGTATAGAGATGTGATAAGAGTACAGAGAAGGAAGAGTTAAAATTTTACTAAAGTGATGAGAAAAGGTAGGCAATATTTGAGACAGTCCTTGAAGTATGTGTACGATTTCAAGATATATAGATGAAAGAAAGCCCACTCAGGCAAAATTAAAAAAAAAAAAAAAGACAATGGAAAATACATAAAATAGAAAGCACAGGTGTATTGAGATGACAGTAAGTCATCTATTGGTCTAATCAGATAAGTTCAGATACATTTAAAAGGAAATGTTTTCATGGTTACAGGGGTAATTAATTATTTTTAATTAAACTCATTTGAGTACCTCCTGTTATAGTTCTCAACCAAATATAAAATTAAAACATGTACAAATTAAATAAAACCTACCAAACTAGTAAAATTCATGTCAAGAATATTAGGGCAATGTAGTGCCTAACGTACGTACAAGTAAATTACTGCTCAGAAGGTAAGAGAAGTTCAAGCCCAGATCTTTTTGAATTTATCATGTCTATATATCGCATATGCCTGTTGAAGATTCAGGTCTCCCACCATTCTTCCATGTCCAACACCAGGATACCCTTATTTGTAAAGCACAAAAAGAGACAATTTAGCAATCATTGATGCCCTTAAATTGTTTACATATTAACCCAATTGCTCTTTTAATTTTCTCTTAGCATTTAAAATAGCCCTACTTAATGCCAATATAATTGTAAATGCCAATACAAAATTCAATAGATAATTCTAAATATGTTTACATATACATGTACCTATATTTAGAGATAAAAGAAGGAAAAAGAAGCCCCAACAGCTGTCAGCTGGGAGCTGGCTTGGCACCCACAGCTGGACCATGGCTTCTCTAATGAATGTAAACCATTTCACAGAACACCAGCATCAGAAAAGACTTCTCTCTGTGAACTATGATGGAGCAAGACAAAGGCAGGACCAATCACCTCATCACAAAGTTTGAGCACAGATAAAAGAGACAAACAAAAAACAAACCACAAAAATGATCAAATATGGCACTCGCCCAGCTAATTCCAGCGACTGCTCTTCCCTTACCATATAGAGTTTTTGGCTCATTCTGTTCCTTGTGCATTCCAGATTAAACTTATTAAGAAACTAAATTATAAAATTTTTCTATATTTTGAGGAAGCTTTGAGCCCCAACTCAAAGCTTCACTAGAAACTCAAAATTTAACACAAGTTTTAATCCTAATGTTCCTTTACTCGTTCCCCATGTTAATTGGTCTCTCTTATTGTAAAAAGCACCAATAAACACAACTTTAACTACATATGTGTTTCTGAAGGTCTTTTTCCAGTGTGAGATAGATTGAGATAGATAAGAGATAGATGATAGAGAGAGACGATAAATAGACACATATATAAATAGATACATATATACATACAAGCAAGCTTATGGGTGTGTGTGTGTGTGTGTGTGTGTGTATGCTTTTATCTAAAGATTTAGTTCTCTCAAAACCCTAAGTGAGAGGAGGGCATGGAAATAAACATTTAGAGATATTAGGTTCATATCATGTCACTGATGAATTTAAAGATCAGGCTAACAACTTTATTTTAGAGATAATGGACGGGCAACCCTTGAAAGAGACAAAGCAGAACCAAAAGTTAGAAAAGTTAATGGCATATGTACCCTACCCATACAAGCTTTATTTCCCCAAATATTTTCCACATGCATTTCCATTATTTTAACTTTTTTTCATAAGTCATAACTTTTTTTCATAAGTCAAAATAGGGAGAAAAAGAAACATGACCCAAATAAAAGAACAAAACAAAGTTGCAAAAAAAGAACTAAACAAAATGGAGACAAAGGAATCTACTAGACTCAGAATTGAAAACACTGGTTATAAGAATGCTCAATAATCTCAGGGAGAACTTCAACAGATAAATAGGAAACATAAAAATGGAGATAGAAAACATTTTAAAAAATCAGAAATAAAAATTACAAAACTGAAATGAAGCTACATTAGAGAGAAACAACAGTGGTTAAATAAAGGAGAGGATCATATCAGTGATTTAGAAGATAAGGCAGCAAAAACCACCCAAACAGAACAAAAAATGAATGAAGAATCCAAAAAAAATGAGGACAGTTTAAGGGACTTCTGGGATAATATCAAGTGTACCAACATTCGCATCATCGTGAGTACCAGAAGAAGACAGAGAGCAAAATATTGAAAACTCATATAAAAAAAAAATTGTAGAAAATTTTTTAACGTGGGGAAAGAAATAGACAGACTTATGAACCCCAGGAGTACAGAGAATCTTAAACAATATGAACCCAAAGAGGCTCACATAAAGATACATCATAATTAAAATGGCAAAGGTTAAAGACAGAGAGAGAATCTTAAAAGCAGCAGGACAAAAGCAGTTAGTTACTTACAGGGAACTGTGAGCTGATTTCTCAATAGAAATTTTGCAAGTCAGAAGGGATTGCACAACATATTCAAAGTGATGGAAAGCAAGGACCTAAAACCATTGCTCTACCCAAAAAAGCTATCATTTAGAATCAAAGGACCAGAAAAAGAGCTTCCCAGACAAGAAAAAGCGAAAAATTTTATCACCACCAAGTCAGTGTTACAAGGAATCTTAGAGTGTTCTTTAAAGAAATAAAAATTAAAAATATGACTAATAAAATAACAATAACTACATATCTATCAACAATTACTTTAAATGTATATATATTAAATGCTCCAATCAAAAGGTAGCATAGTTAAATGGATAAGAAAGCAAGACTCTTACATATGGTGCTTACAAGAGTATCACATTTCAAATCTAAAGACACATGAAGATTGAAAGTAAAGGGATGGAAAAAAGGTATTTCATGAAAATGGAAAGAAACAAAAAAAGGTGAAGTAGCTATGCTTATACCAGGCAAAATAGATTTTAAAACAAAGACTATATATAACAAAAGACAAAGAAGGACTCAGTTATCTAACTTCTGGGTATTTATCTGAAGAAACCTAAACTGCTATTTCTATGGGATGTGTGCATCCATATGTTATTTGTATCATTTTTTACGATGGTCAAGATGTGCAGGCAGCCTGGGTGTCCATCAGTGGATGAGTGGATAAAGAGGTGGTGGTACATATATGCAATGAAATACTGCTCAGCCATGGAAGGGTTCTTGCCATCTGCAGCAGCATGGATGGACCTGGAGGGTTTTGTGTTGAGTGGAGTATGTCAGACAGAGAAAGATAGATACAATGTGATTTGCTTATATATGAAATCCAAAGAACAAAATAAACAAAAAAATAGAAACACACTCAGATACAAAAGACATTTTGATCGTTGCCACATGAAAGGGGGTTTGGAGGAGTGAGAAGGTGAAAAACTGAAGAGATTAAGAACAAATTGGTAGTCACAAAATAGTTATGAGAATGCAAAGCATAGGAAATATAGTGAATAATATGAAAATAGTTATGTATAGTTCCAGGTCGGTGCTAGACTAATGAAATGGATCATTTCTTAAATTATGTAAATGTCTAATACTATGCTGTACACCCAAAATTATTGTAAAATAATATTGAATGTCAACTTTTACTGTAAAATTTGGAAAGGGAGTAAAAGGTGAAGGGGAATAAGAGGGTCAAATTTTCAGGTATAAAACAAGTAAATCATAGGGATGTAATGAACAGCATAGGGAATATAGTCAATAATATTGTGATAGCATGGTACAGCGTCAGACGGTTGTTGGACTTCTAATGGTGATCACTTCTTTAGGGATATAAATGTTGAGTAACTATGGTGTATACCTGAAACTAATATAATATTGTATCTTAGTATATTGTAATAAAAATCTTTAAAAACCCTAAAAAATATAAAAATTTATAAAATGAAAAATAAAATTTCCAATTATGAGAAAAGCACAGAACTTTGGAAGATGTTTGTCCATACAAATTACTTTAAACAATTTACCTCTCTTTCCAACTACCTACTAGTCATGAGCAGTAAATAATTACTGTTCCATACTTGATGATTAACAATAGTAATCTTTCAACAACTCACATTATACTTTAGGACAGTGGTTTCCAAACTTTTTCCATTTCTAGAAATTATAGCTCTTGTTTTTAAAACAGCTGTTTTTAAATATTTACACTTTTGTTCAGTGTCTATTTAATGTAAAATAGTGGAAATGAAGTAAGAAGTTAGGAAAGGAAAAACTACTACACTAAAAGTACAAACTACATATTTAATTTTATACTATTCATAATAGTTAATTGATAAAGATGATCAAGTATTTAACATTAAATTTAAAAACTACTTGTAAAGAATCATAATTGAAGACAACACACTTACTTTTATTCAGTGAATAACCAAACTGATCAAGCAGTCTGACTACAAATGTATTTATACATTTGGGCAAGTTCTAGGAATGTCACAAATGGGTTGTTCTGAAACTTTGTGTAATGATTGGCAGAAGAGTCATTTAAGGGAAGGGTTCATAGCCATGACTTCAGCAATCATCATTTGCTAATGTGATCTAATTTTGAAGTTTCTCTATTAATAATGATCCATACTTAACATTTATTGTTCCATAACTAACATTTTGCATTTTTTTACTTTACTTGTTTACTTACCATTAGTGATTATATTTCATGTACCCCTGAATGGCCAAGCAGGTATCCTCAGGGATATAAGTACCACTACTTGGGAACCAATGCTGTAGAAAATAATGACCTTGAGCTCTTTTTTTAAAATGTTTTTGTTCTTTATTGGTTGTTCATGTTATGTTATAAATTGGGTTAGCCATTTTATGTATGTTAATTTTTTTTGAAATAATAAATTTGGGATTTAAAGCCTGCTATTTATATACAATATCTAAGTAAAATTCCAGGCCAGGGCAGAGTGATTCTTTAAAGTTACATTAAGTTAGTTAATGTTAACAATTGGGAAAGTACATAGTACTTGTAAAAACTGGTAGGAGTTGCAAAAGATCTATTAAGATGGTCAACATTTGAGTGTAAGAAAATGTTATCTTGGACATGGATGGACACTTAGAAACAGGAGTCTGAAAATGTATTATTAAATGCAACATGCTCATGTATTTGAAAACAGAAAGACAAGAAATACAAAAACAAAAAGAATCTCTTTGCCAAAAGTCAGTGTTAAGACCCAAATTCAATATTCTTACTCTAAATAGGGAACGAGCTGATGGTTGGTTACAAAGATTCAAACATCAGGGAGTCACAGCAAATCAAGGTAAGCTCTTGGCACCTTAAAGATCTGTCATTAGGCAATTGAGACAGACTTAAGAGTTCAAGAAAAGGAGGCATATTATCTACCAAGGTCAGCGTTACAGTAGCAATGCTAAACCAGCAATTGACTGGCCAGGTCTTTCATTGTCACATGGGTTTTTGAGTCAGAATTCATTTTTTAAAAATTAAAGTTTTAAGTACAGATGAAAATAATCTTGGGAGTTCCCTGGTGGTGTAGTGGTTAAGGCTTCAGCGCTGTCAACGATGTGGCCTAGGTTTGATTCCCAACCAGGGAACTTACCCACATAAAAAAAAAAAAAATGTGAAAATAATCTAGACAGTAAAAAACAGGAAATACAGGAGCAGAGCCACACGCCCCAATAAATATAATTAGAATTTTTAAAAATTAAAATAACTGTTATAATCATAAACAAATTAAATCTTTGCTATAAAAGTATTTCAGTTCAAGTGAAAACAACAGTAATTAATTTGTATAATTGAGAATCATAAAATTTTACTCGGAGGTGTCTTAATTAAGACTACCAATCAATCTACCCAGCTTCATTTTAAAGGAAGTTGGTATATTATTAACTAAATACCATAGATTTTTCTATGTCTCACATCTTTTAATAACAGTAACTTAAATTTGGAAAAGACTAATTAGCTGAGGCATCAACATATATCTCAGAAGAATACACGTAGAACTTCATTTGCTCAGCCATATGGCTGAGAGATCACACTAGGCATGGCCTTTCCAGCAGTGAGGTCAGCATTTCATTTATAAATAGATAATTGGAAACTCATCCATGTAAGATTCCATGGTCCTGAAGAGCTAAATTTTTTAAAGAGAGCCATTCAAAAACCAAAGGGACAAAAATTATCTTCTTTCAATACCATACAAGCAGGTTTGGGGAGATTCTGAAATTCATAAGCAAAAATTATATATAGAATTATATAAATCTATATTCATGTGTATATGTATGTGTTTCTATTTATATCTGTAATATAAAAACTAGCTATAAAAAACTAATTAAAATATGTATTTATTGGGATGACATTGCTTACTAAATTTAATTTGAAAATAAAGAAAAAACATAAACAAATAAATAAAACATGTGTTTATAGATACCTTATTACAAATGAATTTCTCAACAACCCAAGTAGCTTCAAAAGATAGCTTTTTTTCTATTATTTTGGAGGTTCCAAAAAATTACCTACTCCCTCAGATTTGCACTCTATCAGTGATTCTCTATCGTGGTTACACATTAGAATCACCCTGTGGATTCTATTAAAATGTAGATGTTATGCCATAAATTAGAGATTTATATTTAGTTAAGAGTGGGGTGGGACCCTAGCATTGGTATTTTTCAAAAGTTCCCCACATGATTCTAATATATAGTCAAAGTTGTAAACTGATTTAAATGGTAGATGTGGTAGAGAAAGAGATGTCCCCCACTCCAGATATCCCTCCAAGAAAGAACTCTGCCCCACTGTAAGAACTGAGGTCAGCAGACAGCTTTCAACAGTTAGCTCCTGGAGAGTCTGCCTCATCTGCTAAGAAGGTCGTATCTTTCTAAGAATAGCCCACATCAGTGACTGAGAGAGGTGAAGGTATTAAGGTACAGCTATTTCAGGACAATGTGGACCAGCTGATGGGCAGAATTGCCCCAGATCCTTACTGAGTTGCCCAAGATCTTGTCATGTCTGAATCACAATTTGACTACTTCGACTCATTTCTGCTCCCTTCTTTAACTTTCGTAGATGTTGATACCTAATAATCATCTTGTTTCTCAAACTCCATCTCAGCATCTGCTTCTGGAGAACTCAGCCTATGACAATGGAAAGATAGCATGCTGATGGATGGTAGTGGAGATCTTTTGGTCTCGCCTACACTTCATTTTCCCTAGTATCATTTCATGGTTAAACACGAAAGTTCTGAAATAAAAATGCCTGGATTTGTGTTCCAGTTCTCTGTATTTTATTACTTATCTCTCTGCTATTTTTGTCTCTGTTCCTCAGTATTCTCATTTATAATATGTACATAATTATTGTTTCAAATTTGTAAAATAATTGTGAGTAATAAATGACATAATACAAAGTCTTAGTAGGGTAACAGACATATATAAATGCTTCATAAATTTTAGCCGTTTCCCAGGGAGATTAATTCTATGTGAATCGCATGAGATCATCTTCAACCTACCCCTAGATTCAGCGATATATTTGTGACTCAAGTCATCTACAGTTCTTTTGGGAGCTAAGCTCTTTTATTTGTTTTGTTTTTTGTTTTGTTTTTCATTGTCCCTTGGAGGAGAATCTGGGTTTTTTTTTTTTGGCAAGCTGAATAATGACCCCAAAGACATATATGAGGGATGTCCAGAAAAAAAAAAAACACCAGCCATAAATGCCTCTATTTTTTGTATCACATGACTGAATACTTTCTGAACAGCCCTTGTAGGTTATAGTCCTTGGAACCTATCAGTATTACCTTAGATAACAGAAGAATCTTTGCAAATATGATTAAATTAAGTATCTTTAAGTGGGAATATTATCCTGGATTATCCAGTTGGGTCCTAACCACAATCACAAGTGTCCTTATAAAAGGGAAGCGTAAAAAAATCACATGACAATGGAAACAAGAATTTGGAGTGATATGCTTTAAAGATGGAGAAAGAGGCCACAATCAAGGTATACCAGCAACCACTAGAAATGGAAAAAGGAAAAGAAATGGATTCTTCCCTCAAAGCCTCCAGAAACTAACAGCACTACCAACATCCTGACTTTAGCCCAGTGAAATTGTTTTACTTCTGCCCTCCAGAGCTTTAAAAGAATAAATTTGTGTTGTTTAAGGCATCACATCTGTGATAATTTGTCATAGCACCCATAGGAAACAAATCTATTTTCAACCATCTAAACACTCTTCCTGTTTTAGAATAATAACCCATTGTGTGGAAATTGTTGAAAAACAAGGCACTGCCTCCCTTCACAGATAGCAAAAGAGGTATTCTTTTACTTCATTTTGGGAACCAAAGGCCCAAGATGCTCAGCATTTTTATAGTAAACCACAGAGACTTGCATTAGCTAGCTTAAGCAGATATAAATTAATTGAAATACTGCCAAAAAGCTCATAGAAATAAATACATTGGCAGGAGCTGGCTCAACACCATGTTAAGTCCTGTCATACCAGCTGATTTGTCTGCCATCCTAGTGAAAACCTAATACATTGTAGCAGTGACCACACTTGAACCCCCATCTAAGAACAACCAGTACCTGGGGACAAGCTCATTGCCTTTGATGCCTTCCACCTTAGAGGGAAGCACTTTGTCTTCATTAGAACAGAAATTGATTCTCATTTGGATATTATCATTCTGCAATCATATCAGCTGTAGTCTTATAGTTTGCCTTCTATAACATTATTGTATGTTAACTGTATTGTTTATGACCAGTGAATACATAGCAAAATAAATAAATAATTGGACTGGTGGTCCAAAGATTCATTGGTTTTACATGAAAATCATAAATAATTAGCTGATCCTATAGAATAATGGAATGACATAGAAGACAGAATAAAAGCTCTAGATTGAAGAGAACACTGCTCATCAATGGTTATATTGAGTTGAAAGCTGAAACTTGACTTCATGTTTCACTTGTAGAAAAGGCAACAAAGAAATTATATTGCTGTTAGGGTTATGCTTATTGACAAATCAGATGGAAAAAATTAGGGCAACTTTACAATGAAAGATGATAGAAGTATGGAAAAAATCAAGAGATTCCTTGGGGCAACTTCTTATACTACTATGTTCAGGAATAACAGTGAATGGAAAGCTATGGCAACCCCATGAAAATAAGTCCTCCAAGGGCTGCCATACCCCAGAAACTATGGTATGTGTTATCCCGCAAGATAAAGAACTTAACTCCAAACCACTGAGTAACTACTTGAAGTAAAAGGAGACATGAGGTATATCATAGAAGAGAACTTATGAATGGTTTCCAGATTCAAAAATAGTTAAGAAGTAAGCCTGTAACTCCTACACATATTTCCTTTCTTCTTTGAACTGTCACGTATGTAATTAAACACTCAAAACTATTTTCTGTTCCTCTTCAATAAAAGGGTAAGCTTTAATTAATATTTGTCACCTTTTGCAAAACAGTATTTGAAAATGTTTCCTATTTGGATGGAATCCTCATTGAATGGACTTAATTTAAAAGCAGGATTTGCTCATTATGAAAATTGAAGGGGAAATAGCACCTTTTACCTGCTCTCAGGCAGTTAAGACACAGGCATAGGACCTAGACTAGTCCAGTATGATGCCACTGTCCAGGAATACTTAGAGATTTTTGTGGGTTTAGTTTGGAGAACAGAAGTTACTTTGGAGCCAATTTTCTATTGTCCAGTGCTAGTAGCATCAGCAGTAGTAGGGGGTGACTAGTGGTGGCTTCAGTAGCACCATCTTAATGAGACTTCAAGTCTGTGATCTGGGATTCTTAGCCTCTGTAACTTACATCCATTTATCCAGGCCGGTTTCCTAGACTGCCCATTAATGTGGCAGACTACTGCATATTCTTTTAATAAATTCATTTTTTCTTCTTAGGTTATACACTTATCTTCTATTTTGCAACCAATAATACTTTTTGATGCATAAAATTTAGTGAGCTAGTAAGATTTAAATCCTAACTTGATAATGGCTGTTTCTTATTTGCTATATAAAAAGATTGTGTCTGAGGAACAGAAGGGGAAAAAAAGTGACATCAAGTCTTGAAAATATTATAAACCTCTGTATCTACTAGTGCCTAAAGCCATGTAACAATGAATTTTTAATTCAGTTACATGTCCTCTCCCATGAACTTCACCTTTTTTTTCACTTTTTTGTTCCACTTAGACTAGTTCTAGTTCATTATTGTCACTTAAAACCAAAAGAATCTTGAATAGTGCATGAGAGTTTACAGGAAGCACAGCATTCATTTTAAAGTTACACAGACTTGATATGTTGTCTGTAGCTTGTAGACCAGGTACTGAATAACTGTATCTAAAATATCTCTTTATCTCAGAAGAAATGTTGGAAAAAAATTGTTCCTAGTAAACTCATTTTTTAAGTCAGAGTAAATAAGAAGTATTTCTGGGAGTTCTCTGATGGTGTAGTGGCTTAAGGCTTTGGCGCTGGCGCTGTCAGTGCTGCGGCCTGGGTTCGATTCCCAGCCAGGGAGCTACCCACATACCAAAAAGCAAAAAAAAAAAGAAAAAAGAGGAAGTATTTCTTTCCTCAGAATGATCAGAATTCTTCATGTCTGATGTAATGATCTGAAGGAGCATGTCTAGTTAAATATTTTGTCAGATCTGAAAGTCCAAGGTAAGTATCAAAAGCCAAATGTGTCAGATGTGCAGGAAAAATAAAAGTAAGAAGCTGTGGGTTCAAATTAAAGAAATGAAGGTTTAGGTACCAGTTCTGGGCCAACTTTTCCACTTGCTCCCATGAATATTTGTGCTAGGATGTTGGAGGTCCCTGTGAAGGGGCTGAAATAACTGAACTAGCAGGTGAACCTGGCATATCAATGTTGATTGTCAGTGACTTATTACTAATTGTTTTCTGTCTGATTATTAAATATTTGACATTAATAACTGTGTTGAAATTTCCTCTTAAGTCAGACTGATTATTTAAAAATTCAAAATTTCACAATTCTCAGACACAATCCCTCTCTCTAAATAGCCACAAGCCTTTGCCTCATACCACCTGGCTCTTACTGTCTCATCAACCATCTTCCAGTTCTTTATTATAAATTTTCTCCTATGTACCACTTATGTCCCCTCTCCCATTTTATCACTTCCATCCTGCTTAGTATAAATAAAAGAATTTTTCTCAAATTCACCCTAAGAGATGAGAGAAGTTAATAATTTTTGTTCTGTTTACTTCTATTTTGGAAAAAAATCTGTTTATGTTGTCACGTTATTAAGTAACAACCTACAGTCACACATCATAAAAATATAGATACAGATACACATATACATCTACATCTTTGCTGTAGGTTGGTATATAAGTATCTAAAAGGAACAGGCAATGTGTTGCCCTTCAGGTTTAGTAAGGTCATCCCTATGGAGTGGACTGAGATACAGGCTCCAGGGTTAAGAGCTTGGTCTGAGTGTGGGGCTAGAGGGGCCATGGCTATGGATATCTGCCAAGATAGGTGATATGTTCATTCTTGTATCCCTCCTTACATTAATTATAACTCACTGTGGCTGTAACAAATAATAGTTTTAATGACTGAAATATCATAGGCATAATACCTACAATTGGCAACTATATAAAAATTCAGATATAGGTTGTTAGTAAATAGTACATGTATGTGAGGGCTGTCCAGAAAAAAATCCAGCCATTAACACCTCTATTTTTCACATTACATGGCTGAATACCTTCTGGAAAGCCCTCATATATTAAAATTATAGTTCTATTTCTACTTGATGAGGATTCAGTATAAGCCCTTCTACCTGGTAGTCTTCTGATTGTATAGCATTTATTAGGTGCTAACATGTAAATGAAGTGTCTTCCAATGTATTTGACACCATATTAAGATTCTTTCAAGCCTCTTACCAAGTTGCTAAGTATGGTCCTGGGTACCATTCTGCAGCATTTTACTGGCTGTAACAGTAAACAGCTAGTAAAATTTTTGAACCCAAATGTAAATCTGAGCTTTATTTTTCCTGGCTGCTAATAGCTAAACTAAGATTTTAGAGGACTTATAGCAGTGTTTCTCAACTTGATGCAATTCTGACCCTCAGGGGACATTTGGCTATGTCGCAAAACAGTTTTGATGCTTGTGACTCAGGTAGGGAGTGCTACGGGCATCTGAGGTCAGGGATATTACTAAACATCCACAAAGCACAGGATAGCTACCACAAACAGGAACTATCTGGCACAAAAGCATCAACGGTGCTGAGGTTTAAATATCTTGAGTTAGAGTAGGGAAGCCTATATAACAAATGTGCTGTTCCAATAAAAAATACTTCTCTTTGTGTAGGAATAGAAGTGATTCAGCTATTCAACCTCTTTCTGCGTGTGTTCTCTTGACTTGCTGTACTGATTTCTATTTAGCTCTAAATGGATTTTGCATACTAATGCAGATTAACCAGGTCTGACTGCACATAATTTAAAAATTAGGAAGACAAAGGCAGCCCCTAAATAAAAATAAGGCAAATCTTACGTCAAATACAAAAGATTAGATTTAATGCTTCAACTCTTACAGAAGAGAAAGGTGGAGAGAAGATACATAGAAGGGACAGATGTTAGAGAAGCATGTGCTCTCTTGTCATTGGAAAATAAAACACCTCTGCTTAACCAAATTAAAGGATCCAAATAATAAAACATATTACAAAGACCAAGAATGGTGATGCCATGGTACAACTCAACCCATCAGCAAAACCAGTTACGCATGTTAAATATTCATATTAAGCTGGTTTGTTATACCAAGAATAGCAAACCAAGTTACAGTTCCCCAGTGTGTCCCTGTATCCAAATCTGTATGTGCAGCATAGAAAGAAGTCTGTTATGTTATGATGAAAATGGATAGGAATTGAAACCAGACTCTTACACTCTAGTTTTCCAAGAGGTGGGCCAAGCTGACTAGCAACAACACAGAAATTTATTAAAATGTTATCAGCAAAATTACAAGCCCGTCAGATAAATATGTTGTGCCATAATAGGAATTAAAATGTCCAAATTCATCAAAGAAGAGCCAAACTGGTTTTAGTAGCCATTAATTATTTCCATGCCTAAATATGTCTGAAGAATTTAAGGGATATAATCCATGTTAAAGTTATTCAGCAGACTATGCCGTCTTCAATTAAAGAGAAGTGAAAAAATTCTTTGGATAGAGATATGAATGTAGAGCTCCAGTTACACATTGACAGTTTTTAAAAAATAGATACTGTTAATTCAATGCACTTTATATAATAAAGTCAAGCACCTCATTTAGAGATCTTTTTAAAATTCTAATTTTTCAGTTGTCAAATATCTATTAAATAAATCATGTGAAACTGCCATTTTTATAGGTTAAAAACTACCCAGTATCAGCAATTTCAGTTGGCTTCATTTATATTTTCATATTGCTAATAATCCTGTTCTTCTATCTTTATATACAATTGATGCTAACAAATAAGCTATTGATTTAAAATATGACTATTGTGTACTCTCACATTTAAGTCAGGTATTATTATTTAGGGAAGGAGATAAGTGGTAGTGAAAATTGTAGTGTGGGAGAAAAAGTAAGCAGAAGGCCTGTTATCTGTTTTGACATGCATAAGTAAATGTCTCTGAATAACTATAATCTACTTTTTTAGATGATTTTATGATAAAGTATTGCAATGTCTTATCTTTTATTAGAGACTGGCACTATCTTTCATTTTTCCTAAACTGGACTACTTTATTCATTTGTATTAATTATAAAAAAGTTTTAAACATATATTTATTTGGTTCTTTCTCTGAAGGCCTTATAACACTTCCTTATATTTTATTATTGTGGTAAAATATATGTAATATAAAATTCAACCAGGTTAACTATTTTTAAGTGGCAAATTCAGTGGTATTAAATATATTTACAGTGTGTAACCATCACCACTATCCTATTCAGAACTCTTTTCATCTTAAACCTGAAAGTCTGCCTGCTCAACAACATCTCCCCATTCTTCTCTTCCCCCTGCCGCGGCAACACTATTCTACTTTCTCTATGATTTTGACTAAGTATCTCAAATAAGTAGAATCATACATTATTTGTCTTTTGGTTATTGGCTTATTTCACTTAGCCATGTCCTCAAGCTTCATCCAGGTTGTACCATAAGTCAGAATTTCCTTCATTTTTAAGGCTGAATAAAATTCTACTGTATGTAAATACCTTATTTTGTTTATCCATGTACCCATTTGTTTTGTTTCCACATTTTAGCTATAGCGAATAATGCTGCTATGAACATGGATGAACAGATATATTTTTGAGACCCTGCTTTTAAGTCTTTTGGGTATATACCCAGAAATAAAATCGCTAGATCATATCACAATTCTATTTTTAATTATTTGAGGAACTGCCATTTAGTTTTCCACAGTGGCTTTACCATTTTACCTTCCCACCAATAGTTCACAAGGATTTCAATTTCTCTACATTTCCCCCAACACTTTCTGTTTTATTGATACAGCCATCCTAATGGGTGTGAGGTAGAATGTCATTATAGATTTATTTTATATTTCCCTAAGATTAGTGATACTATGCATCTTTTCATGTATTTATTAGCCATATGTCTATTGAAGCCTTTTGCCTATTTTTAAATTGGGCTGTTTTTGTTATTGTTGTATTTTAGAAGTTCTTTGTATATTCTAGATATTAATCCCTTGAGTTATCAAATACATGATATGAAAATATTTTCTCTCACTCTATGGGTTGCCTTTTTAACTCTGTTGATATTATTTTTGATATATATTTTTTCCAGTAGTCAATAGATTGATTTAAATTATCTCACTGTATAAAACTCAAACTTTTCATTTTTAGGTGGGAGAAAATGTAACTTCAATAGATAGCAATACAGAAAGACTTTGTCACATAGACTAGCTCCCATTTAGTCAATCAACTGTTTCTAGTTGTCTCAATCAGCATAGATGCATTTATAGAAGTGGCTGTGCATGGGCCTTCTTTGCAAGTAGCTTTAGATCTGCAGTGCTCTTGGCAATGCTCTCCTTTTCCTGCTGTGTAGACATGCTCTGCACCATGTGCTCTCCACCCAGTTTACCATGTGCTGTTGTTCCTTTTAACACATCACATTCTGCACAGAGATAGGACAATTCAGAAGATGATTTACCTCCTCATATACTCTATGAAGCTGATAAGTAACCTCCAAGGTCATAGCAAATCCCCAATAGAGAATATTTTTGTAATTACGTAGACAAACAAACTTATTATTAATATGGCAGAGATGGTCTCTGGAGTAATCACACATATTTCTTTGGATGGAAAATATAAGGTAAGGTCAGTTCCATACACATAGAGTCCTGTTACACTAGTTTTAGGATAAAGAAACTGAAAAAACATCCTCAGTGATCAACCCATGATAGACTTTTACTTTATGTTGGAGGGAAGGTAGTATAAGGGCAAGACTGGGTTTCCCGGTGTAAAAGGTCCTTGTTGCCTGCAATACCCTTGGATAGAGGAGGGTTGTATTCTTCAGAGATGAGGCCACTGTGTCAGCAGCAGAAAGTGTCACGCAGGGCAACATGGCCAGCAATGGTCCAATTGTGGGTCGTGGGATCCCAGTGACCTGATGGAAGAGTCTGTCAGGGGCAGAATTAAGATGGTCTCTCACCTGATACATAACTTTTTTAATGTCCATGAAATCAAATTTATTTTCTTCTTTTGTTGCCTTTGCCTTTGGTGTTCCCATCTAAGAAACCATTGCTAAATCTAATGTAATAAAGCTCTTGCCTTAATTTTTCTTCTAAGAGTTTCATAGTTTCAGGTCTTATATTAAATCTTTGATCCATTTTGTGTTCATTTTTGTATATGGTGTTAGGGGCCTTATAGCATTTTATTATTATTCTTCTACTACATATGTAATTGACCAAGTGTATTCTGGCTACTCACATATCCTTCTCAAGAGTATAAGCTACACTAGGAGAGGAAAACATATTAGTTTTGTTTTTTTATCATCCTCCATCATCATATTAAGAAATGCATAGTTACAAAAAAATAGTTTGTTCAATAAAGCAATGAATCAATAGATAAATAAATCACTTCCAAAGACTGCAGGCCTAAGGTTGTTAAATCTTGTTCTTTGAAAATTATTTAGGTTTTAACTCCCATTTAAGGTCTATATGGACCCATTCATGAACTTAACCAGGGGAAAAAGTAATGGGAAGGGTGTGAAGCAACACTTTAGTATGTGTGATGCTGAAGAGTGCATCTAGTATGGATGACATTGGGATATTTTAAAAACTTGATTGAGAGAAGTTATATCAAGAGGAAATTTTTCTCACTCCTCTCCCTCTAACCTTAAAATTGGAGACCACAGAGATTTTGAATTATGAGAAAAGTTCCTAGGTAGCAGAGTACAAAGTCAAGAACTTGTTGTCTGTGAATAAAAATAATTGTAAATATATAAATAGACTGGTGATTTATTAATGGTTAACGAGCTACATTTTGGCATATATGCATACTCTCTTTTTAAACTCTGATTCTCATTTAATTTAAAATTATTTTCCTTATGTCTGTTCATTAATGAAATTTTAAAAAATTATAGGAAAGAAAATAAAGATCACATGTAACCTCAACAAAGAACACTGCTAACACATGGCTGTAATTCTTTATTGACTTTCTCAGTGTAGATGGATGCACAGGTACCTATGAAAAATATGTAGAGAAATAGAGAAAAAGAGTGTTTGAGAATAAACTCATAATAGAACAAAAGTTAGAGCAAGAGCACCAAAAACATTTTAAAGCAAGATCAGAGGTCTATGTTCTGCTTTTTTACTTTCATGTAATGTCATACTTTAGGCACTACCTTTGTTGCTATAGTTTTTGCATGGTTTCAAGATATTCCTTTTCATGCACGTATCATACTTCATTTAGTAAATTGTCTATTGCTGAATATTTAGATTTCTAATTTTTAATATTGAAAATCATATTACTATAAATTCTTTATATATAAAGTCTTCTGCAAAGTGACTTTTTAATTTATTTTTATTGTTAGACTTATTGGGGTGACATCTGTTAGCAAGAATTACATAAGATTTTCACATGAGATTTTCTCATAACCAGAATAAATAAATTCAAGCAATAAACTCCTTCAAAATTTTGATACATATTACCAAGTTGTTTTCTTTTTAATGATGTCTAGTTTTATAAATTACCTGGATTACTTGGTACAGAGAAAGATGAACAAACAAGGACAAATTGTCTTTCCTACCTATTTCCTGTTAAATGGTGCTGATAATATTTTTAAGTGGAAAATGTCTGAATGGACCATCATTTGTTTAATGCAACTCTTTGGAAAGTTTGCTTTTAATATTATGTGATGTGAATGTTAACATCGGTTTTTTTTATCTTCACAAGAACACTAGTGGGAAATTTAAATATACTTCATGCAGGCTTTGAGTCAGTAATATCTGAAGCTGCAAGTAAGAAACCCCAACGACAATGACTTAAGTAAATCTATATTGTTTTTCTCCCCTAACAAGCAGTCTAGACTTACAAATATACTGCTGCTGACATTGATTGGTTCAGCTGCTGAATGACAGAAATGATATTGCAAACTACACTTTGGCCCAATTTGGCTCATTTATTTTAGTAAGTAAAGTTTTACTGGAACAGAGCCAAACCCATTCATTTAAGTATTCTGCATTGATGCTTTCACAATAGTACAGCAAAAGTGAGCATTTGTGACAGAGATGGCATAGTCTGTAAAACATAAAGTATTAATTACCGGGTACTTTACAGGAAAAAATAAAACCTCACCAATAGCTGATATAAGATATGGAATCTCTGTAATCTACTGACCTTCCCTGAGGTTTTGAGATGGCAGCTTCAGCCATCCCACCCCATCAGAGAGACAAAGAAAATGGAAAATGGGTAGAATTGGCCATATCTGACCTCTATTATTGAGAAAAACTAAAGTCATACCAGAAGATCCCATCAATACTTACGTCACATTAGCCAGAACTTAGATACAAAAGTATCTACATTTCTGACCAGAAAGAAGGGGTTGGTAATTTCTGTTGGCTCGGTCTATAAAAACATGCCTATTATAGGTTGCTAATACTTTTAAACAAAAGTTGTTGACTGTTCAGTTTGGCTCTGCTAACTTAAGTTTCCCTCTCTTTGTAATTATATGGACAACACTATTAGCAAACAAAGAGAAATAATGAAAGCATTTTAAGGACAGAGATTATTGTTATTGTCTTACTATTATGTTTTGGATTGTTAATAATTCAAATAAATCATTTAAGATTTCTGCTTTCTTCCTAATACAGTTAAAAATCCCTGGAAATTATATATAAAATAGACAAAAGACTGCAAAGTGGAGAAAAAGAAGCAGACTAGCTAAGGAACTGGGAACTCACAGAACAGCATAGCAGTGAGTGCTCTCAGTCCTTTCTGCCTCATGTGTCCGAGACTCAGTACTAGAGAATGGGCAACTGGACATGCCAATAGGCATAGACCAAAAAGAGCCTAGGAAAGCTTGCTTTTCCTATTCAAAGAACCAATAAAGAGGCAACTTAGTATGACAGAAAACTATTAGATAATAACTTTTCTATTCCAATCAAATACCACAGAATATATTTGCCCTTATTCCACCTACCCCTACACTAGACTGTCACTTCACCAGGTCATAATTAAGCATCATAACTCCTCTGCCAGGTCAAGTAAGGAGCTGGGACCTTCATTTTACCCCTGGGTAGTAATGAATTACAACCCATCAGGTGTTATTAGAGACCACATGGATAGCCTGGACTTCTACCCCAATCTGATGATAATGGGATGCCTTTTCCTCCTGCACAGTGGGGTAGATGGAGTCAGAGAACTAATGGGGAGTCTGGAGTTTTATTATCAGCCAGTTGAAGAAGCCACCACCACCACCTACCAGTATCACGGAAGGCAACATGGAAAGCAAAAACAAGGTATGCAGACACCTGTCAACCATTGTGATATCAACAGAAACCTAGTGAAGACACTGAGAAACCACATGCACCCAGCAGTAATGAGCAGATTTTCCCTTCCTAGGTTATAAATGGAAGTAAGTGAAAAACCTGGACTTCCACTCCTGTGCAGTAGTAAAGAGATGATATCACTCTTCTCCTCTGGAGCAATGCCAGAAAAAGTCTACTATAATAGAGTCAGTCACACAATATAGTTCTCCAAATGTCTGGCTTTCAGTCCAAATTCATGTCATACTATGAACCAGGAAAATCACATTCTGGATGAGAAAACCACTCAACCCATACCATGTGCAGATAATTACTCAAAAGATTTTAAAGCTGCCTTCATAAAATGCTTTGATATTCAATCACAAATATGTTGAAACATATGAAAAAATTGAAAGTCTTATCAAAGAAATAAAGATATTAAAAAGAACCATATGAAAATTTCATATTTTTAGTTTTCAGAAGTGTTTCTTCAGATTTATTGAGGAATAACTGACAAATAAAACTGTATACATTTTAAGTATACAACATGACGATTTGATAAGCATGTACATTGTGAAATGATTACATAATTAAATTAACACATGCATCACCTTACATAGTATGTTTTGTGTGTAGTGAGAACATTTAAAATATAAACTCTCATAGCAAATTTCAAGTATACAATATACTATTGTTGATTATACTCATCATGCTGTACATTAGATCTCCAGAATTATTTATCTCACAAAAGAAAATCTATATCCTTTGACCAGCATCTGCTCCGATATTTGTTATTTTCTTCTGTTAACATTGTGCTTACTTCATTTTCCTTTTTATAGTTTCTTGAGGTGTGAAGTTATGTTGTTTACGTGAGATTTTTCTTTTTTCTTAATGTTGGTATTTATTCTATAAACTTTACTCTTGGATCTGCTTTTGATGTATCCCATTGATTTTATTTTTAAGATTTTTATTAAACTATAACTAATATAATATATTATATTAGTGTTAGGTGTGCACTATAGATATCCTTCATTTATGTACCTAAAGAAATGATCACTATGGTAAGTTGAGCAACCATCTGACACTGAATCATGCTATCACAATATTATTGACTGTATTCTCTATGCTGGAGATTACATCTCCATCACTTATTTGTTTTATACCTGGAAATTTGAACTGCTTACTTCCTTTTGCCTTGTTCCTCTCCTTTTTAAAATTTTTCAATTACAGTTGATTTTAAGTATTATTTTATATAAATTTCAGGTGTATAGCATAGTGGTTGGACATTTATATAATTTAGAAGTGATCCCCCTGACTAGTCTAGTACTCACCGGGCATTATAGATAGTTAGTACCATATTACTGACTATATCTTTCATGCTTCACCCCATGACTATTTTCATAACTACCAATTTGTACTTGTTAATACTCTGATCTTTTTCACCCTGCCCACAGCGTACTCCTATCTGGCAACCACCAAAATGTCTTTTGTATCTATGAGTTTGTTCTGCTTTCTTGGTTTGTTTATTTTGTTCTTTAGATTCCATATATAAGTGAAATCACATTTCACTTGTCTTTCTCTGTCTGACGTACTCCACTCAGCACAAAACCCTTCAGGTCCATCCATGCTGCCCCAGATGGCAAGGACCAATTATTTTCCATGGCCAAGCAATATTTCATCATACATCTGTACCACCTCCTCTTTATCCATTCATCATCAAAGGACTCCCAGGCAGCTTCCACATCTTGGCCATTGTAAACAATGCTGCAATGAACATATGGATGCACATATCCCCTCAAAGTAGTGTTTTGGGTTTCTTCAGATAAATACCCAGAAGGGGGATTACGAGATCCTTCTTTATCTCTTCTTACAGCCTTTGTTTCAAGTCTATCTTGTCTGATATAAGCCATGCTATCTCAGCTTTTTTTTCATTGTTTCCATTTTAATGAAATATATTTTTATAGCCCTTTACTTTCTATCTCTGTGTGTCTTTTAATCTGAAGTACATCTCTTGTAGGCAGCATATGTAAGGGTCTTGTTTTCTTATCCATTCAGCCACTTTCTCATTTGATTGGAGCATTTAATCCATTAATTTTGAAAGTCATTATTGATAGATATGTAGTTATTGCCCTTTTATTATTCATATTTTTAATCTTTTTTCCCTTCTTCTTCTTCTTAAAGAGGCCCTCTAAAATTCCTTGTAATACTGATTTGGTGTTGATGAACTCCTTTAGTTTTTCTTGTCTGGGAAGTTCTTTATCTTTCCTTTGATTCTAAATGATTGCTCTGCTGGGTAGAGTAATCTTGGTTGTAAGTCTTTGTTTTTTATAATTTTAAATATTTTCTATCAACGCTTTCTGGCATGCAAAGTTTCAGTTGAGAAGTTAGCTGATAGTTTTATGTGAGCTCCTTTGTAGTTAACTAACTTCTTTCCTCTTGCTGCTTTCAGGATTCTCTCATTATCTTTAACTTTTGGCATTTTACTTATGATATGTCTTGGTGTGGGCCTTTTTAGGTTCATTTTATTAGGGAATCTCTGTGCTTCCTGGGCTTACATGTCTAGTCCCTTCACCAGGTTAGGAAAGTTTTCTGTCATTACTTCTTCAAATAGGTTTCCAGTTTCTTGCTCTCTGTCCCTTCCTTCTGTTACACTTACAAGGTGAATATTGGTACACTTGATATTATCCCAGAGACTCCTTAAATTATCTTCATTATTTTGGATGTTTCTTCTTCTTACTGTTCTGTTTGAATGTTTTCTACTATCTTATCTTCTAAATCACTAACTCAATCCTCTGCTTCATCTAATCTGCTGTTGATTCCCTCTAAAGTATTCTTCATTTCCATTATTGTATTCTTGTTTATGACTGGTTCTTTTTGTTTTCTATCTCTATTTTATGTGTCCTATCTCTTTGTTGAAGTTCTCCCTAAGATCATCAAATGTCTTTATAACCAGTGTTTTTAACTTTTTACTATTCTCTTTCTACATTCCTTTGTGATTTGATTATTTTTAATGTTGATATGTTTTGATTCTTTATTTTGTATGCATCTACTATAACTTTTGTTATGTGTTTACAATGAGACTTACATTAAATTAACTAAAACTGAAATTAACAATATGACATGTTAACTAACAACATAAACATACAACTATCAAATGTGTCTATTACAAGCAATGAACAGATGGAAACCAAAAAAAGTACCATTTACAATAGCTAAGAGAGAAAAAGGGGGAGAGAGAGAGAGAGAGATGTAAATCTAACAGAGCATGTATAGGACTTACATGCTAAAAATTGTAAAATTTAAATGAATTAAATCACAGAAAGTTTAAATAAATGGAGATAGAATATTTGTATATTGCCAATATGTGAATTCTCCCTAAATAGATATCAAGGTTTAACTTCAATTATTATCAAAATCTCAGCAAGACTTCATTCTAGACATATACAAGATTATTCTAAAATTTGTATCAAATGGCAAAGAAACTAGAATAGCTAAAAAAAATTGTGAGAAAGAAATATAAAGTGGTTAGATTGGTCCACCCAATTTCTAGACTTATTATTTAGCTGTACTAATCATGACTGTGTGATATTAGCAGAGCAAAAAACACATAAATCAATGGAACATAATATAAAACCCAGAAATAATCCAATATGTACAATTAACTTAGTATTTAAGAAAAGTGTAAAACAATTCAATACAGGGAGAATATTCTTTTTAACAAATAGGAATGGAGGGGTTGAATATTCATAACCTAAAATATCAGGCTCAAGCTAAAACTCACACCGTATGCAAAAATTAATCCAAATATCTCATAGATTTAAATACTAAATATCAAACTGTGTTTCAAATATTTAGTAGAAGGGTATAGGAGAAAATTTTCAGCATCTAGAACTTGGTAAAGAATTCTCAGACTTTACACCAAAAGCATGATCCATAGAAAGAAATACTGGGAAACTGGACACACCAAAATTAACATCTTTTGCTTTGTAAAAACTCTGTTAAAGAGTGAAAAGTGTAGGTTGTGACAAATGACAAATTGAGAGAAAATATTTATAAACTACATATCTGATGAAGGATTTATAATTAGGATTCATAAAAGACTCTCAAAACTCACCAGTAAAGACAAACACACAAAAAATAAACAATCCATTTTGAAAAATAGCCCTGAGATATAAAGAGACATTTCCCAGAAGAGGATCTATGGATAGCAAATGAGCACATGCAAAAATGTTCAACAGCACTAGCCATCAGGGAAATGAAAATTAACCATGAGATATGACTGCAATAAGATATCACTACACACCTATCAGAACAACTAAAATAAAAAATAGTGACAATACCAAATGCTGGCAAGGATTCTGAGAAACTGAATTTCTCATACATTGCTCATAGAAATGGCAAATGGAAAATAGGAAGTTCCTTTTTAAAAAAGTAAACATAATGCTTACCATATAACACAGCAATCTCACTGCTGGGCATTTATCACAGACAAATGAAACCATAGTCACACAAAATGTGATCATGACTCTTTATAGCAACTTTATTTGCAATAGCCAAAAACTGAAAATCAAAATATCCTTCAATGGGTGATTGGGTAAGCAAATGGTGATGCATCCATACCACGTGATACAAAGACAAATCATACCAACCAGTAAAAAATAAATAAAAAACTATTGATAAATGCAACAACTTGGATGGCTCTCAAGTGCATTACACTGCCTTTAAAAAGCCAACCTCAAAAAGTCACATCTTGTATAATTCCATTTAAATAACATCCTAAAAATGATAAAATTATGGCTATGGAGAACTGATTAGTAGATGCTGGGATTAGAGATGGTTAGGGGAAGATGGTGGGATGAGGAAAATGCTGAGTATAAAGGAACAATACATGGGAGATCTTTGTGGTGAGGAAATAGTTCTCTACCTTGATTTCAGTGATCATTGCACAAATCAGCACAGGTGGTAAAATGACATAGAATTGTGAATGCACAATACACTAATGTCAGTTTTCTGGTTTTGATATTGTACTGTTGTTATGTAAGAAGTAGCCATTGGAGGAAACTGTATAAAGGGTACAGAAAACCCCTCTGTACTATCCTTCCAACCTCTTTGAAATCTGTAATTATTTCAAAAATTAATTTTTTTAAATCAAGTAGCCTAACTTGTTCTTTGCCTTTCTCTATTTAATTAAATATCACTCACTTGACACTAAAAATTATCTATTTATGGATAAAGAGAGCAAAGAAATAACATTTTCTGATTGCTCTTTCTAAATTAGAAAAATGAGCATTTAGAATATGCCTACAAGTGAGATCTTGGGAAAATCTTTTGTTCTCAGGCCACAATGTTGACATATTTTAAATGAGGGATTTTGATTATTAGGAGCATAATATGTTCAATGGTGAGCCATTTGAATAGGTATCTATGTAAAGCTAGTCCATATTAACTTATATAATGATAATCTTAGGGTATATATGATTATAGTAGACATGATACATACAGTTAAAATATCAGCCAAGTGCATATGGAGGTTTTTGCATGCCTTTTCATTTTTTCATAAAATTTCATTAAATTAAATTGCATAATAATTTCTACTTACTATTTAATTCATTTCCCAGTAGGTAATTTTAAATGGTCAATATAAGTAGATAGTTAGGAACTGCTTGCCTCCTAGCACATGAATGTTAATTCATGTAAATTTTAAAAGTGGAAAGACTCTTAGGGAAGCCACAGCAAGGACAGCATAGGCTAATTTGGTCAGTGAGCCATACATTGGATATCCAGGGACTCAATGTTCTCATGGGACCTTCCAATCTCTAAAATGCTGTGATAAAGACAGCCCAACATCAAGTGACATTTTTGTCTCATGGGACAATTGGAAATAGTTTAATTAGTGAATAGATATTGTCATAGTTTGATATAATTCCACTTGTCAGAAACTTTTAAATTAGGCTTTTTAATATAGCTGGATGGTGTTAACAAGAGGTATAACTAATGAAAAATGGAAAATATTGTGTGACCAAATGACAGACTAAATGCATGCATTTAATTCCATTGTCCACCTAAAATCCAATTGCAATACAAAGTGCATAGAAGAGAATAAACCTATAAGAATACTAAAAATAAGAAGGATCTTTAGCAGACATGATATTTTGACAAATATCTGGATGCTGACAGATACTGAAAGATATACAGGAAAAAGTGGAAGTGGAAGAGAGAGCCTCTACATTAGTAATGTTTTCAATTATTTTCCTTTTTGTGGGGTGGGGAGTATTGTCACATTTAACTTTTTGACTTTTATGGCATTTGCTTACATGTGGAAATAGATCTTTTTGTTCCTTTTCTTATTGCACGGTTCCTCAACACCATTTATTGCACAGTCCATCTGATTTAGTATGGGTTTTTCCCAAAAGCAGAGTCTGGGACAGAGGGTATCTTTTTTTTGAGAGTGTGTTCTGAAGAAGCAGGAGGGAGGGATGGGGGTCAACAGTGCAGGACTGAAAGCCAATTCAAGGATTATCTAGTATGGCACAGCTTCAGGTACTAGGTATTCAGTGAGTGACATTCTGAGGTACCTTGCAACATGTGACTCAGAACTATTATTCATTCCAACCTTGAAAGAGAGAAGCGTTTATTTATCAGGTCTCATCCCCCTTGTGTGGTATGGATCAGGGTGAAGTGCGCTCATGTGGGATTATCAGATTACTAGAGAAGCCCCAGGACAGGAAACAAGAGATCCTCAGAACAAAATTACAACAAGGAGCTGATAGCAAAGAAGTAAAACCTGTACAGAACAGTACACCAGGCCTGAGCTGGAATTGGAGGTCAGGCCAAGGGGGTGGAAGGCAGTGCTCCAGCGGTGTCAGTAATACCTTCCTTTTTGGCACTGATTTGAAGTACTCCATCGTTCAGTAAATTTCCATAGATATATTAAGTACCTTCCAAGAGCTTTTATTATATTCCACTGGTCAATTTTCTTCCCATGCCAATAAACCCTATTTGTTCTTATAGTGGCTTTCTAGTATAAATTGATATCTGGTAGCAGCATGTCTCTCATGACTGTACTGTTTCATATATGTAATGGCTATTCTCCATGTTTTGTATTCCAGATGTATTTCAAAATCACTTCATTAGGAAAAAAAAAAAAAAACGTCCTGTTAGGAGTCCGAGCTGGATTTCTTTGAACTCATAGATTTATTTGAGGAGACTTGACTACTTTCCAACCCAAGAATAAGATATTTTCACCCATTTATTCTCAGTCTTCTTTAATGTCCCTTGGTTAAATTTCCTATATCTCTTTATACATGTATTGTATATTTCTTGCTAGATTTATGTCTATGTATTACATACTTGTTAATAGTTTTCTAAAGTGTATTTTGCATGACAAAGTTGTGCAATTTTGTATGTTGGTTTTCTTTGTGACCATCTTATTAAATAAACAAGAGTTATTTGTTTTCATCATTTTCCACTTTGTTAATTAATTGAAAATTCTAGTATCATACTATAGCCTACAATTTGTTTACACTTGAACCCATTTTAACTTCCAATATTCTAATAAAACCTTTCTTCCTAAAGTTACCAATTACCTGCATGTAGGCAAATTCGTGGTTACTTTTTCAAAAGTTCTTCTATTTGATTTTTCAGCTGCAACTCAGAGGATGATCGCTTCTACCTTCTTGAAATACACTATGTTTTTTGTCAGTAACACCACTTTCTTTGCTATTACTTTTTTCTCCAATCAGTCTTTTATGGTCTCCTTCTCCGTCTTGCTACTAAGCTTAGAGATTCTCATGATTCTGTTCTCACTAAAAATTTCTGTTGTTCTTACTAAAATCTTTCCCTTGAAAAATCCCTATAACACCTGTGAAGTTTAGATATTGTCTATAGTTCGTCTACTCCTGTATTAGCAACACAATGACATACCAAAAGTGGGACAGCAGAGAATCTGACCCTAATGTAGGCAATAAAAAGATGCATTGCCTACTGATAACTTAAAATAAATGAGAAAATGATTTTATCACCCCCATTAATAAAATAATATGTGGTAAAATATTGCTCCCTCAGAATAAAAGCTTATTGAGATAAACCAAGCTTGTCCAACCTGTGGCCCACGGGCTACATGCAGCCCAAGATAGGTTTGAATGTGGCCCAACACAAATTCGTAAAAATTTTTAAAACATTATGAGATTTTTTTTGTACATCTTTTCTTCGTTCATCAGATATAGTTAGTATCAGTGTATTTTATGTGTGGCTCAGGACAATTATTTTTCCAATGTGACCCAAAGAAGCCAAAAGATTGGTTACCCTGTTCTACACAATTGCTATAGTTACTCTATATATATATATATATATATATATATATATATATATATATATACACACACACCATATATATATAGTGTATACACACACACACACACACACACACACACACACGTATCATATCATGTGTGTATGCATGTACATACATATGATATATATATAAACTAGTAAATTTTTTATTTCAAAACTTTTAACAAACTATATATTCTAATACAAAGTAACAGCCCTAACTCTTAGTTATACAGTCAATCCCTGATTTACCAGGACTCACCTACACATATTGGTTTTAAGAATAATTTTATAAAGGTTAAAAATAACTTGAGCTTGCTTTGTGTAGGCTGTTCAAATCTGATCATACTACATGTTCCTGTTTTTAAATAGTAGATCCCAAATAACCAGTGATAACACAGTAACTATAAGATAAAGAAAGATGACAAGCTATTTTTTCTATCCTTTTCACCACCTGACTTTTTTTTTGGGGGGGGGGGGTTCTCTGGCTGGGAATCGAACCTGGGTTGCAGTGTTGAGGGTGGTAATGCCTAGCCGGCCGCTACACCACTAGGGAACACTTGAACTGACATTTTTATTTGTACTTGAAGTTTGTCAACTTCAGAAATAATTCAAAACCACTAGACTCAATCCTGAAGAAGGAAAGAAAGGAATATTACTGTACTTTCTGGAATTCACTGTGAAATGTGATTTTATGATCTATCCCAAATTTATTATTATATTTAAAGTTTTCTTTGTATGTCATTTTCCTCACCTGAAAGAAGCTTTGTGAAATTAAAATAAGTAAAAAATTATTCTTCACTTACCTAGGAAGGAAGATATAGGGGCAAATTTGAATATACTATTTTTCATCAGAACATACATGCCGAAAATGTCTATTTTCATAAGATCATTGACAAATTTACAGAAGGTTCAAAACAGAAAATGTAATGTCATTCTCCATCATGTAAAAAAATAATAGGTAGGTAAAATGTATTCCCCTTTTTACAAAAGACATAGTAATGTAATTTAAAAGTATTATTCCATTACTTTTCCCTTTTGCATACTGGCATATTTCACAATTTTTATTGAACACACACAAATACTCAATAAAAAATCAGTTTCTCTGTATTTTTGCTGGTGATTTTTATGAACTGTTTTATATCAGAATTATTACTGAAAATAATTTGGTCATGTAAAGAAAAGCTATGCTAAAAATAAGCTTAAAAAAAGGGATCCCTCCGGCTACATGTGGCACTGTTTTGGTAAGAACTCATGTCTGGGCTCAGGACCTTAGTATCCAAAGCTCCCTTTTGGGCATGTCCATTTGAATGATTCTAAGTCATCTTAAAGTCTAGCGTATCATAAACTGGATATTTGATACCCTCTCCAAAGACCACTCCTCCTGTGTTTTTTCTAATCTCAGTGAATGATATTTCCATCTGTCCTTTTGTTTAGTTTACAGCGTGAGGTGGCATCAATGACTTCTGCAGCTTCTTTCTCAAAAATAAACATAGGCTCTTTGACTCCTGCATCTTCTGTCTCTATATGCCCTAGTTCTCATCTAAAAAATGGTGGTAGTAAGCTAAAATATAAGTAAAAGAGAAAAGCACATGGTAGAAAATTGTAACCAGTCATTAAAAAATATTTATTGTTAGAAATTCATAGTCATGAGAGGTTTATAAGGGCGCACATAACGAAGAGTGAATGTGGGTGAGCAAAATGCCTTGCTGTTCCCCTTTCCCTGGCCCTCCTCTCCCCCCACCATAAATATCTGCAGTTTAGAAGCCTTTTTAGATATTGACATAACACCATTAGAAAAATATCACTCAAGCGACATAGAGAACTATGGAAGAAAAAAATAAATGTGTAGAAATGAGGATATGAAGAAAGGATGTGACAAATGGGAATGTAATCCATGATATTGTTGTGAGGAAATAGAAGTTTTAGAATGAGTGACTTGTGCAAGTGACTTGCACAGAAGGGTGAGGTATTTCATAGAATTTCAGAGCACCTCACCTGCCTATGCTGGATTTACTATTACACGACTGCATTACAGGAAAAGACTGAGTAGCATTGTATTTTGGTAAATCAAAGAAATAAAACAATGTTAAATGCTCTTACAAATGCCTTATTTTTAACTGATTGTAAGCATCAATTCTCCAGGCTAAGTTTTAAATTCTCATGTATTTTGATTCTTAGAATTTAGCCTCATAAAGCTCCATTGGACTGAAACCAGGTTGTGAGTGTTGACAATGGGTCTCTCTGAAAACTCATGAACAATTACCAGGACTAACTTTGTTACTTTTGACCCAGGCATTAAGCTGAGGACTGATTTTTGAGGGATGTAGGATGACTTTCAGAAGCTTTATGTGTTTATCTGTCTTTCCCCATGGATTTTCACTCAAAGAGAACAGCTGCATCAACTTCAAGAACACAAACTTTTAAACCATAAAATCACTAGATACTCAGTGATTTGGGCCAACATTGTGCTTAAAAGAGAATTATAAATTTAAGCAGTATTGCTTTGGCACTATTCAAATTTAATGTGGATTTTATGGTAAATAATTAAGAGCATGAATACATTTTTGTCATCAAATATCACATATTCAATTTTTAGTAAATGTTGGCCCCTATAGATCAGATGCACTAGGCAGTAGGTTACATTAAAGCTGTACCAATATAGCAAATAAAATACTACCTTTTTTTAGAGTATAAATTGTTTCAGGAGAGAGCTGCAAAAGAATACTAGGTTCTTTATATCTGCTTAAAATTTGCTAGACCTTTGTTGTAGTTTATCCCTGTAGGGCTCTCCTACTCTGACACTTGAGTTTGGCTATGTAACTTGGTTTGGCCAATGCAACATAAACAGAGGGTTGGTATGTGTTTGTATGATGGGGCTTTTCTGCTCCTCTAAGATTTGCATGAGAACATGTCCAGGCTCGCGTGCTGGATAATGAGAGTTATTGCAGTTATTCCAGATGAGACTATCTGGATCTGCCAGCAGCCAGTCTATCTCCAGACACATGTGCTAGCTAGTCCAGCCAGGATGAGCAGAGCTGCTTCATGGCCCACAGCTGACTGCAGACAAGTGAGCCAACAGGGTCAGATCAGCCAAACTCCTCAGACTCATGGACCAAATAAACATTTATTGTGTGTGTCACTGAAGATTTGTGGGTAAGTGTTACATAGCATTATTATGACAACAAACAACTGGTATAATTTTCTCATATTTTAAACAAATTTCAAAATGCCTTGAAACTTTCTAACTGGTTATTATGATATAATAAAGAAATAGATATTATAGAGAAATCCAAACAGCTCCAATCAGAAGACTGACTTTGAGTGCCAAATCTGCTACTTACTGGTTTTGTGACACATGGAAAATTATTTAAATTCACTCACCAGCCAACTGGATAATTGTGAGGATTAAAAGATATGTTATGTCAAACGTGCTGTGTGACCTTGGGCAAGATACTTAATCACCTTAATCTCAGTTTTCATTAGTAAAATGAGGTTTAGATTGGTTGTTATCTCTCTAGAGTAATTGTGAAGGGTTTTGTTTTTTTGAGGATATAAAGCATTTAACAAAGAGCTTGGTAGTTAGAAAGTGATCAATAGATATGAAAATTATTGTTTTCACTATTAGTTCACTTTTAGTTTCGATAACAGAAGTGAGGCACTGTGGCTAAAAGATTTCTCATAAAATGCATATGTTACTAAAGGAAGTCTTCAGGGCCTTGGGTGAGAGTATCTACCTTCCCATGGCTTCTTTTTATTAGCACAAGTGGAATGAATTTAGAAATCTGACAGCTTAAATGGAAAAAATGAAGGAAGCAGAAAGGCAAAGTGTCTCTGTTTGCCAGAGGGCCCATGTAGAATACCTCGCAGGAAGCCCCTGGGGGTGCTGGGAACTCTATAGCTAAGAGGCAGAGTGGAAAAGGCTGTCCTGAGCCTTAGGATGCTGAACAGAGGTGTAGGGTGGAATTAAATAATGCAGGTGAATTCCTTTAATGAAAGATTTAAAGCTGGTATTTCTGAAATTATGTGATTTTTTTTAATCCTGTACAAAATAAATCAAGTTGTACAACGTGGAGGGCTCCCATGAGATAGTCGATTGGTGCTACAAGTTAACAGGATTTGAGCCTCCGGTAAGTCAATGCTGGTAGCAATTTAGGTTACAAAGATGAGCATCCCAAATCAAATATAACAGAGAAGGAAGAATGACAAATCATATAGAGCTCAGTAGAAGCTGAGATAGGAAGGAATCCTTTTTAACATAAAAGCAGAAAAGTATTATAGTATTCAATAGCTCTAAGAGCTGCAGATAGAATAAAAACAGGTGGCAATCAAATATCAGCAGCTAACTGAGCACTGAAAGACCTTTAGAAAGGATTTCTCCATTTTTCTAGTCTTGAGATAATGAATCTAAATATTGGGGATTTGTTTTTCCATTGGTGTGTGGCAATATGAGGAAAAAAGCCATTTGGAAGACATAAATACTCAAGAGAACATCTTTTATACCTCTGAAAGTGAGCTCAGCATGCACAATGCCCTCTAGCAAACCACGCCTTAGGTACCAAGACCTTCCAAAATGAGAAATAGAAAAGAGACAGCTCTAGAGTGACAGCCTGATTTTGAGTTAAATGTGCACAAACATGATAAGGCCAGAAGTGAGGATGAGGAGGATAATAAGGATAATGAAGAAAATTCTGTGAACAAGAGAATGGCAGATTATAAGGAATGCATCACAGTGAGACAGATGACTTAAGAAAGAGTAGTCACTCTTCATAGGTCCTGTTTAGCTTGTCTAATAAAAAGTCTTAGTCTGTTACCGTCTTGATACAGCAGAATAATGTTATCCCCATCTAATGTCCAGATAGTAGTGTGATATCATCTCCTAATCACTTCCCTAAAAGTGGATTTTCTGTGTCTGCCATCAGTTTCCTACTAAATGGGTCTATCTTTTCCTTAAATGTAATGAAGAAAAATTATAATCAGAATAACTAAAAATAAACAAGAAGAGGTCTTAAATCCTAGTCCCAGAACAGTCACTAGCCTAAACATGGGCATTTAATTCTTTCTTGGTAAAGGGATGGAGGTCCAATTAAAGATATATTTGTTTGCAGGTTTGTTACGAGAAACATTGCTCTATAAAAATGTTGCAGGACAACAATAAAAGTAGCAGAGAAATTGAATAGAAAGAGCTCAGGAGTCTCTTTTTACAAGACATATACATCACAGAAGTTATTCTTTGCCATCAAGAAGGTGGCCCTACTATTTTAACATGAATTGCCACATTTGTGTGATTGATGCAGGCCCAGATTGATACTGTCAAATTCACTTTATTCCAAAAGAGCCATAATATATAAAGTATCATTTTTCCTAAGATTATATGCAAACTAATGTTAGCATTGAACCAATTAATTAATTCAATAAACATATTTTTGAACACCTACTATATAGCAGGTATAGCTCTAGGTACTAGACATAGAACAGTAAAAACAAACAAACAAACAAATAAATAAATGTGTGTCTGTGTTTGTGTATATATACATGTATATTGAAGAAATAGAAGGACAGAAAGTCTAGTGAAGGCTCTAAATTGCTCAGATTGAGCTTCACTGACCTTTGAGGAAAGATAAACAACAGGTGAGGAAATCAACTTTCTGGGCAGAAGGAATAGTCAGAGGCTATGATGACCCTGAGAGAGTCACGTGCCTGTGTATTACAAGAACACTAAGGAGGTTGGTGTGGCTGGAGCAGAATAGATGAGGGGCAGAATGGCAGGAAGTGAGGTCAGGGAGGATGTGGGAGGCACATTAGACTGAGGTTATCGGCCATTGTAACATATTTGGCTTTTTGTTTGAATGAGTTAGGAAGCCATTCCAGGGTTTTAAGAAAGGTTTTTGTGAAGGGCAAAGTGCCCTGTGACAGATGACTGGATAAAGAAGCTGTGGCACATATATACAATGGAATATTACTCAGCTGTAAGAAAAGATGAAATATTGCCATTTGCAACAAAATGGATGGACCTGGAGATCATCATGCTAAGTGAAATAAGCCAGACAGAAAAAATCAAGAACCGTATGACCTCACTCATACATGGAATATAAAACTGAAAGCAACAAAGAAACAAAAACTCATGGACACAGTCAATTGTCTAGTGATTACCTTAGTGGGGGAAGGGGTAGGAAAGGAGGGAGGTGGAGTCCAATATATACAGATGTAGAGAGAACTGACTCTGAATGGTGGACACCATAATGCAACACATAGATGATGCACTGTAGAATTGTACACCTGGAACTTATGTAATTTTTACTAACCAATGTCACCCCAATAAATTTAACAATTAAAAAAATGATTATCATATTTTAGAGTATTATTTTGCATATAGAGATTGTTATTGATTTCTAGACTTACACTTTTAATTCATAAGCATAAATAAAAGAATTAACAACATTTATATATGTAGATACGGAATTAGTACTACCCATGTATAATGCATATCCTTATTTTTCCCTCACAAATTTGAGCAAAAATGTGCCCATTATACATAGAAAAATATGGTAATAATTTGTTCTAGTAGCAGAATAGAAGGTTTCATCCATACTCCTTCCACTAGCTTTCATTTCCTTTTAGAATCAGTTGAGCAATTTACTGTGCTAGCTTGTTGCTAACAGGTACATACACCTAAATCCATCATACACCTAAAGTAGAGTGCTGAAAATGTGGATGCAGAATAGGGCACTTGATATCATCTGTAATGTAACATCCTTTGAGTATTATTTGATGTTATTCATACCTCCTTCACTGGAGATTATAATCAACTATCTACAATGTGCTATCAATTTTTGGTGCAAAGTTTCTTGTCAAGAGACTTCTTACAAACTGATAACTACAATATGATTAATCTGTTTTTCTTCTACTAACAACTATATAAAATAATAGATGGCTTTGTCTGTCTTCTGTATAAAGAAAAAAGATGTGATTTGACATAAAAATAGTTATCTTTTATTAATGCATATTCACTTAAAATAAAACCAACATAAATTGTGAATAAATAAATATGCTAAGGCTATATGTCCTTGAACTTTGAAATCTGGTTTGACAGCCTATAATAAAACCTTATTTTCAATTTTTCCTTTTGTGATATAAACAGTGTTATATACATTTTTTTAAATGACTTAAAAATAAATGGTAGTGTATCAGGTCCAGGGTCAAGTTGTTGCAAAATCTTCTCTTTAATTTTGTTTGTCAAAAGGTAGGGCTATTTAAAATTCAAATGTAAGTCATTGATATAAAAGGCTGATATGAAAATTATATGAGTAAAAAAAAACTGGAGTTGGTCAGGAATACAAAAAATAACAAATACTGAATTTTACCATATACTATATAATAGTGAAAATTTGAACAGACTTTAGAGGAAAGTAATTTTTCTTCACTAGGTAAAAAGGACTTAAAATATTATAGTAGATTCAAAAATGACATCAGGGAGTGAACTGAAATATCAATTTAAAAATAAGGACAGTGTTCATTTTTGCTTCCCCCCCATATTAACAATGATTTATATATATCTTTTACTTTATGAGTTCAGACTATGATCCAATTCCTAATTAAATGAAAATCTTCAGCTTTCGATGTTCCTCTGTTTTGCCATCATTATTCTATCTTAACATACAAAACAATAACAGAAGAGGCATTCTATATTCTCAGGAATCTGTCAACACAGTTTACTAACTACCTCTTACGTTCCCTGAGAGCGCCATCAAGCCCTGGGCTGCTATGAGATTTAATTCATGCATTTTTGACAAGGATTATCTATCTCATCTGCAACTTGAATAATACACATTCTCTTATGATTCAAATTGGTGTTACTACTACCAACCCAATACTAATGCAATTTCAACATCTGATGTATGAAGTGGAAAGAATCTAATAAAGGACAAATGAAAACCAAAAGTATAATGTAAAAGATCTCTACTGTTTCCTGAAATCTGTGCCAAGTCTAATGCTGGCTCAAGTGAAGCTACCAATGTTTCCTGTTTTTAAGTTCCACAGCATTTTATCTCTTTTCTCTTTGGATGGTAAATTCTTCAATCTTACAGCTCCCATAATGGGCATAAAGCAAAAATGGAAAATCTCTGCTACTCTCCCAAATTCACCCTCTTTGAATTTCTGTAATAAGAACTCCACATGGAGACCTGTTCTGTACAGGGAACTGTTAAACTCATAGCCAAATGAAAATATTGATCAAAATTTTTCAAGCCTGTCATCACATCCCACCATGCTCTGTGAATGAGTTGAGATTGTTAAGTGGGCATAAAAATGCACCAAAACCAACACTCCTGCTCATGTTTTCTTGAAGTGCTATTCCACTACAAATACAAGGCTAGAGAAGACATTCTCGCTCCAAAGTACATGTTTTCTGAGTGATTCATGTTTCTGATGTGGAACCTGGAGTCTATAATTCTTGTCCATGCTAAGAATTTCTAAAAATAGTAGGAAACTCCAAATCAAAAAAGATGACACTCCAAATAGGCATGATAAAGTTTGTAAAATGAATAGTCATGTGATACCAATTTTCTTCTTCTTTCTCCGAAATGGAATCCTCAAATGTTAATTGAGCATAAGGGTGCCCAAAGTAAAGACTACATAGACCACATTACTTGTGGATATCTAAGTTCTGGCCCAGGCAATATATCCAGAAGTGGTGGTGAAAGCTTTAGGAGTGCCCTGCTGCTGGTATATCGCTGAATTGGCTTAAGCTGGGACAGACACCTTGGACTACAAAATACAAGTCAAACATTAAAGATGAGAAAAATTAGGTAGAAAAAAACTTGGTCCTTGATGATCACAGAGACCCTGTACCTCTTATCCAGACATTTACATAAGGTAAAAATAATTATATCTTATTTCAAGTCATTGTCATATTATTCTTTTTCTTGTCATATGCAAATGAAACTAATCATAACTGTACATTAAAGAAGGCTATTTGTCTCATTTTATTAGAAGCGTTCAGAAACAATTATGAAGAACTCCCTTTCAGAGGTATTGTTATGAGATGATTTCAACATTATATACGTTTCAAGAAGCCTAATAGCATTGGATAATGTAATTAATTCAATCGGTTTTGCTCCCTCAACCATTTCCTCTGAATCCTGCAGTTCCCTTTTAAACCATTAATGCAGTGTAACCGTTACATATGTTCACAAAATTCCTGGTTTCCCTTCCAGACTCCTGGTAGGGCTGCCCTTCTCTGACTACTTGCAGTCAGATGGCTAAACAACTACCTTGTCCCATGAAATGAGAGCAGGAGTAACATGTATTCCTTCTATGAGAAAGTTGCAACAGATGTGAGATGTGTGAGGCCCCCTTTCACCTGCACAATTGACCACGATGGGGACTTTGTCACTCTGGGTTCCTGAATAAATGCTATGAATGCCCCTGTCAACCACAAACAATATGAAGCAGAATTAGAAATAAACTTTATTTTATTAAAACAATGATTTGTGAGGAGGGTGTTTGCTTCTACAGCAATAATTAACCTATCCTGATGAATACAGGTAGCACTCTGAGCTGTTTTTACACCCAAAGCATCCTATGCATGACTATATGGTGAGAGAGAGACAGAGACAGAGAAAGAGAAAGAGAGAGAGGGAGTGAGTTCACAGGCACAATTTTTAAAAGATTAAACCAACTAAAATATCAAAGTTTGCTTTTGCCTAGGGTGTTTCTCTCTCCACTGCACTCCCCGGTATACTATTTTCAGGTCTCTCTTTCCTCCATAGGAACCTTCTGTGAACCAGTGCCTTTTCTATTTTTTTTTTTTTTTGCCATTTACATATGTTTATTTCTTTTTTATTAAGGTACAATGGACATAAACATTATATTAGGTTCAGGTGTGCAACATAATGATCCAATATTTATATATCTTGCAAAATGATCACCACAATAAGTCTAGTTAACATCCATCACCATAGAGAGTATTTTCTTGTGATGAGAACCTTTAAGACCTATTCTTAGCAACTTTAAAACATGCAATATAGTATTATTAATAATAGTTACTGTGCTATCCATTACATCCCATGACTTATCTGTTTTATAAATGGAAGTTTGTTCCTTCTGACTCCCTGTACCCATTGCATGGACCCTTTTCTCCAGCCCTGGCAACCATCAATCTGTTCTCTTTGTATCTGAGCTTTCAACCTGTGTCTTTTCAAGATACCACCTCAGGTATCTCTTTGGTTTTGTTTCCAAACATCTATGAAGGTAAGTTTATTCCATCTCTCATATCTCTCATCATTTATATCCATGATCACTCCTAAATCCCCTATAGGTCTTGTCCCCACTGCTCTACTGAAAATGCTGTCTGTAAGGATACCAATGACTTCATAGTTACCAAAACTGATGGCTTCTTCCTCCTCAACCCCTTTGCTCCTTGGGCCTCTGATGATATTTCTCCACAGTCTTAATAATAAAGTTTCTCTCCTGGCTTTCTTCTTATCTCTCTAACCACTTTCCTCCATATATTTTCCTGACTGCTTTTTTAACTTCAGTCACTACTAAGATTCTCTAATCTCCCTTTCATTTACTCTCTTTTTTTTATTTCTCCAGATGAGCTCATCAGCTCCATAATTTATGAGCTGATGTCTCAAGATCTGTACCTACTGCCCCAAAAGTCACTTAACAATAACAAACCTCAGAGAGCTCAAGCTTGTCATAACCAAAACAGAAATTACCTCCTGCCTCATTTTGCAGTAGTCTCTTCTGTGTTCTACCATATGTTGACCCAGTATGCTAAAAATCCTCAATCATTATTGACCCCTCTTTCTCCCTAGCATGCACTCCATCAGTTTATTCCATCTGTTTTTTTTCTCTGCATTACTGTTGGCAATTCTTTTATTCATATTTGTATCATCTCTACTTGCTCCGTGAAACAGCCTCTTAAATGACCTGCCTATTTGCATTATCTACTCATGGCAAGCCTTCAAGAGATCTCCTAAATTATCTCTCTCAATTCTTGATTTGATCTTATCAGATCTGCAAAATGAAGAGCAAATTATCATTGCATTACAAAGCCCTCTAAATCTAACTTGATAACATTTTAGCTTTATGTCCTATACTACCCAACTAGCTCTGTAATTCAAATGTTCAGTGACTCTGTGTGCTGCAAATCTTTTTCTTTCCTGGGTTTCTTCTTCCCTATTATGTTTCTCCATTGTACTGCATGTTTTTATTCCCCAAGTAGATCATGACCTACTCTCTGTCTTATTAATCTTGGTATTTCCAGCACCTAATCAATAGATAGATGATAGAGACATAGAAATATAGATAGGCACATAGACAGATACTATATAAACATATTCTGAGATATTAATATTATAGATATTCTAAGCAATAAAAATTTCTAAGCTTCTATCATTTCTTTTGGTATAAAAATCAATAAACCTGCTATCGTTTCTTTTAACTTTACTACTATTTTTCTTTGAGTCGAACTCAGTGTAAAAACTAGTTTTCACTCTTTGCAAAAGTTCATGATATCAAAAAGCAAATCTTTCATTTAGGCAGAAAATATTTTACAATCTTTTATAGAAGAGGAAAGTCAGTGCTAAATTACTTAGAAACAGCTTCAGAATACTGTAAAGTAAAAGCTATAATGAATAACTTGTTCATACTTCGTATGCTGAGACATTTTTGAGTGAATCTTAAAAGCAATGCATAGGGATTTAGTCATGAGACTTCTAGCAAGATTAATGGAAGCGATGTTCCTTAAATCCCCTGGCACATCTTTGAAAATTTTCCACATGCTATCAGTGAAGTCTTTGTGACTTAAAATTCTGGCTTTGGTATCTGAGTGCAGGTTTAAGGAAGCAATGAATGTGTTTGATATTGACAACCTTGTAGCCTCAATCATGTAACAACGGGATATCAGGTTTTGATGATAACCTAAAAACTATGTATTCTATCTGATACGTGAATTCTCTCTACAGCGCTGGTCAAGTAATCATGTTACATTCATTTGAGCAGAAAAATCATTGCCTGCCAAATGTCAATTTCATTTAAGCAAACCAGAAATGAAGATTAAAGTAACTTAATTTATGATGGTGAAAGATATGAATTATAAAACCTTAGTAAAAGAAAATGTAATCATTGTATACTTCCCAAATACTCCAATGAAGCTTGAAGCTTCTAATGATAATGGAAGGATATGCATGGAAAAGAGGCTTCATGTGTATTTACTGTGGGATCATTAATGTCAGAACATTCTTGAAAGTGGTCTCTCTACATTTGTCTAGTCACGGGATAGCTCTTATTCACAGATATCCTTAAGATGGGACATTTTGGGAACTCTCTCCCCAGATGGTACATTTTCATCCATGCAGGGTAGGGAGAGGAATATTCAGGAAGCCTAAGAACAAACTTAATAAACAAACAAAAAAAATATTTATTTTAAAGAGTCAAAATGCTCTGGAAGTTTCTAATACCTACCTTTTCCCTTCAAGGATCTTTCACATTACCAAAACAACCCTCAGATTCAATGGGGCTTTTTGCAAATTCAGTGCCAGTTCTATCTTTATTTAAATCTACAGAGTGATCCAGCCATTGTTAGAGGGTTAAAAACTAGCATTCTAAAACCCCATATTTCTTCTACCTCTGTAGTCAAAAGTTAAAATACATTAATACTTGAAAAAATATTTCTTTGTTATAGTATTTATGGCACCATTTTTCTCTTGTCAGAATTATTTTAAGCAACTTCTGTGACACTAAACTTCCATTAAATGTGGCATGACTTTAAGCCAAAAGAATGTCAACAGCAAACATTTTTAAAATGAACTGTAATTTATATCTCCATAGAGATCACTGTTTCTAATGCAGGATTCTGCCAGGATGCCAACTTAAGAAAAAGAAAATGATATCTGTTTTAAATGAAAAAGCCTAGAATTAAAAGAATAGTAAGGTGCAATCTAGGTATTTTACACTTTGATCCATAAACTACAGACGATTCTTTTGTACTATTGTTTTCCCTTGGTACCAGTTACAATCTTTATATCTTAAAGGCAATCAGACTCTCTGGTCTAAATTCTTTTTACCTGAATTAGTCCTTTACACAAAGATCATAATCATTTAAATATCTAAAATGCTTAATAAAATCTTTTTGGGAATGATACAGGAGACTCTCAGATTGAAAGTCTGCATGCGCCTGTGGGAAAAATTCACTCTAACAATGTAGATTGAGAATGTGTATTATTCATATAAATATGTGTTCTTTTGTCTTAAAAGGACAGTAAAATACATCTGAGAATAACAGCATTTGAGTTCTGTTGAGCTGACAGGTCATTTAGAATCTCAAATAATACCACTGGAAAGACAGAGATGAGAAGGTGATAGAGGATGCTTTCTGGAATTTCTAGTGTTTAGAGCATAAGAGTCAAGTAAGAGGAATGAAGGACAGGACAGAATAACCTCTCCAACACAATCCTCTAAAGAGTGCATGAAGAAAAGAGAAATATATGGCTACAGATGTCAATATAGACCTACAATTTGACTTCAGATGACTGTGAGAAAACGTTTGCATATAACATTGAGAGAATAAATAGTCTGAGACATAAAGAATGCCACATCTTTAGGACCAAAGCAATTGATAGTTGGCACATTTTTAACTACATTTTCTTAAAGCAGATTTGACCCAGAGTTATAGAAACCAAAATGCATTGCAAAAGCTTTAACCAAAATACTCTTTGCTCTGATAATAAAAGCATAGACAGACATTGTTGGAGAAACTGACACAAAGGTTGGAGGATGAAAAAGAATAAAATTGAATTAAGGTTAAAATTCTGTGATTAATTTTGTTAATCTATGCCTGAGACACACACACACACACACACACACACACAGAGAGAGAGAGAGAGAGAGAGAGAGAGAAAGAGAACTTCTAATTTGTTTCTCATTGACATATATTATTGTTATATAAGTGTTCTCATATGTTTTAGTGTTTAGTAGGATGAAAAATTGGTTTGTCCTGGTGAAGAGATAAGTAAATATGAAAGCAAACCTTTCAAAGAGAGAGTAAGTGGAGTGTTGTTATTTCAGTATTGATGATGTGAATGGAAGCTGGACATTTTCCCCCTAGATTTGGGGAACAACTGACTTTCTTACAAACATAATTTTATCCTCTACTTTATGCAAATGTTAACTTTCAATGTTGGAATATTGTGTTTATGTTATTATGTGCTCTTACAGTTTGCTAAATTACCACATTCTGAAGAAAGATGTAGATTAAAGTACAGGCAAGTTATTAGTTGTCCATAAATAACCTCAATACACCCAAGTGGCCTTTACATGTTATCCAGTTTTAGTAAAACCAAAGTACTAAAGTTCAAAGAAAACTTCTAACACATATAATTATCTTTGTTTAAGATGGCATTCATAATTATATAATTGAAATCACAATGCTCTACATGGTCATGGTGGAGAGGCATTCCATTTAAATTTGCACAAAATATCTTTGTATAAGAACTTTCTCTATCCACTCTCCACAGTCAAACAGGTAAACTGTCAAATTTAGTCTACATTACAGCATTCCCAAATAAAAACAAATCTTTAAAGTCACAGTTCTAGAAGAAAGCATTCTCCCTAGATTTACACAAATGGCACCAGTCTCTTGAACTTTATAGTCATTCTGATTCAATTAATTTAGTATGAATATGTAGTAGTACCTAGAATGGGTTCTTAAAATTGTGACATTGTGGGAGTTCCCTGGTGGTGTAGTGGCTAGGCTTTGGTGCTGTCAATGCTGCAGCCTAGGTTCGATTCCCAGCCAGGGAACTACCCACATTAAAAAAAAAAAATTGTGACATTGTGAAGCCATACTTATCATAACAGTATGGTATTGGCATTAGAACAGACTCAGATCAATGGAACTTAATAGAGAGCCCAGAAATAAATTGATATCTATATGGCCAATTAATCTATGGTAAAAGAAGTAAGAATTACACTGGGGCAAAAACAATTTATTCAACAAATGGTGCTGGGAAAACTGGACATGCAAAAGGATGAAATTGGACAGCTTCTTACATAATATACAAGAATAAACTCAAAATGGATTAAATACTTAAATATAAGACAAAATTGCTAGAAGATAATATAGAAAGTAACCTCTCAGACATTACCCTTAGCAATCACTTCAATGATATATCTTCTCAGGCAAGGGAAACAAAGGAAAAGTTAAACAAATGGGACTACATCAGACTAAAAAGGTTTTTTACAGCAAAAGAAACCATCAACAAAAAGACATCCCACAGAGTGGTAGAAAATATTTGCCATTGAGGCATCCAATAAAGGGTTAATATCCAAAATTGATAAGAAACTCATACAACTCAACACCAAAACCCCAAACAACTCAATTAAAAAACGATTGAATACCTGCATAGTCATTTATTCAAAGAGGACATACAGATGGCCAATAGATACATGAAAAGATGCTCAACATCACTAATCATCAGAGAAATGCAAATCAAAACCACAATATGATACTACCTCACTCCTGTCAGAATGGCTCTCATCAATAAATTGATCAATAACAAGTGTTGGTGAGGATGTGGAGAAAAGGGAACCCTTGTGCACTGTTGGTGGGATTGCAAACTCATACAGCTACTATGGTAGTTCATCAAAAAACTAAAAACAGAACTACCTTATGAAACAGCCATTCCACTCCTGGGTATTTATCCACAGAAATCCAAAACACTAATTTGAAAATATATATGTACCCCTTTGTTTATTACAGCATTATTCACAGCCAAGATATGGAAACAACCTAAATGTCCATCAAAAAGTGACTGGATAAAGAAGCTGTGGTACATTTACACAATGGAGTATTCTTCAGCCATAAAGAATAAAAATGTACCTTTTACGACAACATGGATGAAACTAGAAGATATCATGTTAAGTGAAATAAGTCAAAGAAAAACAAATACCATATTATTTCATTTATATGTGTAATCTAAAAATCAGATAAATGAACAATCAAAATAGAAAAAAAAACCTTATGGACACAGGCAATAGTTGTGTGATTACTAGAGGGAAAGGGGAGGGGGATGGGAAAGAAGGGAAGAGGATTGACTCTGGGTGGTGAGCACACACTGCAACATATAGATGATATAGAATTGTACACCTGGAACCTACTGGTATATGATTTTACTAACCAATATCACCCTAGTAAATTTAATTAAAGAAAAGAAATAAGAATATGACTTTTTAAAAAATTGTGACATTGTGAATATTGCAAAATAAAGTCTCAGGAAGGGTTTAATCCACAGTGTTTTGAGACTCATACACATTTTACATGGCTATTGTACAAGGTGAACTATAAGGAATACACTGAAGGTTTTTATAATGACTTCCAATTCCTCTTATCCAAAGCAGAGAGTAAAACATTTAATTATGTGGATAATTCCAAACTCACTGAATGTTCTTCCATGTTTATAAATACTGATCTTCTCCCTTAAGGACCATTCCTCTCTGAAATACAAACTTTGCTTGTCAATAACAGTAGGCATGATGGAAGTTGTAAGTGCAGGAATACATATGTATAGCTTGCAACTTTTTGCTGTCTTAATATGTGTTTCTTTGGTTGCTCCATTTGCTATAATTGCCCTCCATTGTTAGCTACTATATTCAGTCACATGGGAAAATCTTCTTTTCATAAATATAGTCACTTTAAACTTGATGGGGAAAATGAAAATTAATTCCTATGTAGGGCTATTATACTCTTTACATAACCTTTTCCTGGCTTGGACAGCTATTACTTTTCTTAAAAAGAACAAAAAATGAGGTGACTCATCTTTAAAGAATATGGTGAACTGGCAAACTACAATAAATGCCGATCGCTTTTTCTCCTTCACACTTACCTCTTGAGATTCCATTCACATTATAAATACGCATTTTGTCATCCCTGCAGGAGCTTGTCTACCTTTTGTGACCTCATACTCTATTGATTAGAGGTGGGTGCTTGCACCTAGAATGGCCAATATGAGAAATCATTGAGAAATTTTGCAGTTGGGACTGCAGATCACAATGCTTCCTTGGGTTCATGCTTTATGTGATGAAAAGTAAGTAAACCATCAAATGCTGGTGTCATTGGTTAAATAAGTAGAGGAAAGGGGTTTGTAATGAGGGGAAAGAATAAATCGAACAGCACAGTAAGAAAAAGATGTTAGAATAATGTTTAATTGCTTTAAATATCTAGCCCCATTCCTCTCCTCAGGTTTGGAGACTCTGATATTTTTATCACCCCAGTTTGAATTGGTTTAGTGTTAGCAGCAAACAAAAGAACCCAAATAAAACACTAGAATAGCTCATGAAGACTTAAAAGGCAAGATGTCTTACTTTCAAGTAAATGGTCCCCACTAGTGTACTGAATTCTAACCACTCTAGACCACCTTTTCCCGAACTCAGGAGATGCCAGTGACTTCCGATGAGCCGGGTACTAGATACACCATCCACCTTGGACCAAGTGTATCCTCGTGAGCTGAATTGTGCTGTCCACCAAGAGGCTGTGATGGGTGTTTAATGGTTTCACCAGGTTCACGGCTTCATTCTTAGGTTGACAGAGCTTAAAATATACTAATTTTCAGTTCTTATCAAGGTAGTCTGAGTCAAGCAGCTAAGTGAATTTTCAAGAAGAGTCTCCAGGTAATCCAAGCTAAGGCCTGATGAAAGGTAGTCTGATATAATAAATTTCATATAAAGGTGTGTGTGAGAGACACTGAGTATCACAGGCAAGTTTTACTGACAGACACAGAGTAATACTTTTTTTTAATCTTTTAAATACCAAATATTATATAGATAATACCTGCTTGGCCTTTTCTAAAATATTTCTGATAGTTGCTTCTGGTTGCCTAGCTACTATTAATAACATTTGGTCCTCTTAAGTGCTATCCTGTAAATATTTCTACTCAGAAGTTAACAGTAAACCCTTGTTTTAGAAGGTAGGACCTACAACAAAATCTACTTAATCCCAAGAAAAAATTCAAGGTGAATTTAGAACACATGTTAAGAGTGGTAAAATTTACTTACACATCAAAGAAAGTGCTAACAGGATGTGATTCTAGGTTATGAATACAATTCTAGTGTCCTCTCCAAATACCTTTCTCATCTACTGATTTTATAGAAATTTCATTATTCTCTTAGAAACATTAATTAAGTAAAAATGAAAATTTCCAAGAATTGATATTTTATATTTTCTATAATGTGTACCTTAATGAAAATGAATGATCTGAACAAGTTTGTTGGGGGCAAGTGGACAAGGTACATACATGGGCCTGTGGTGGTAAAGCAATACCAAACAGAGGGATTGAGTTTACCAAAAAACAAATTCCTTCACTTGATAATTTTTACTTCCTTTCTGCCTTGCTAAAAAAGCTTAAATGACATTGCTGATCATTTTAAAGACATGAATGAAGATGATGAACAAGATTATTTTTGTCTTAACTCCTATTTCGAAAGTTTCAACGAACTGACAATAATATCTGAACTACTGATCACTATTTTTGTAAATGTATTATTAAATGAGAAGATATTATAATAAATTGTATAAATGCTTCTCTTGATCATTTTAATAACACAAATATAAAACCACTACTAACTTAGTACAGTGTAAGATCCTTTAGGAGAGAAATAACATAATAATTGATCTATAGTGTTTGAGAACTATCAGAAATACTAAACACTTGAACTATTGAAAATTATTTAAAGCAAAATATAAAGAGCCCTAAAAGATCTATGTTAAATTAGCTGACTTTATATTTAGTTTTAGTTCTTTTTAATCATAATCTTAGATTTTATTTTCCCTAAATACTTTACAAAATCATAAGTCAGAAGAAGTCATGCTACCCATTGAAAAACAGAAACTTCTTTGGAGGTTATAATCTTTTTAAAAGGTTAAATAGTTACCTCATATCTAACATATAAAAGTTGAGGCGCCATTTCTCAAACTTAGATAAAACTATAAACTCTTTGAACAGAGATCGTGTATTGACCACTCCCCAATTCATGGTCTCGGGAACATAATTTGAAAAATACTGGTTTAAATTTCCCTACCCTTTTTCACCAGGAAATTTATCCAGATATCTTAACACTTCCCTAATTTTCAAGGGTTTCTTTTCTTTCTTAATTGGAACAAAAAGATCATCACCACCATTCTCCCATCTCACAAAGTAGTTCCCAGGGTTGGACTTAATCATCATAGAGATAGATCTGGCTTTCTGAGCAGAAACCATGGTTTCAATACAGACCTTACATAAAGCTGAATTTAACTAAATATTTACACACACTAACATTAAAACACATACTATTATTAAGGTTATAACTTATAAATCAGTTTTTAGTTTTTAAAGTTCCATAGTCATTTTTTTTAACCAAATGTTTTTACACATATCATGGAAATCACAAATTTGAGTAGTTAACTTCACAAGGACTCCAGCATCAGCACCATGTATAGCTCCCTACTTCGACCCTTTTAGGAATCTCATTTTCAGATATTTGTGGGAAGATTTTAATGAGTCTAGTAATATCTTCTGTACTAAGTTACACAAGAGAAGGAGGTAGGCAACTCCTTGCCCTCAAGTAGCTTATGATACAATAATGGACAGATAATTAGCAAGGAAATAAACCTTCTGCCCTAAAGTTTGCTTCCCAAAATCTAATTCTAGAAAAACATGCCTTGCTTCTGATGGTTACATGTTAGAACTTGGCCTCTGTTATTTTGAGATCTTATGTTTTGCTGTGGTATCATCAGTGAGCCCAGTTCTGAAGACTCTCCCTACCTACTCTCAGGCCTGGCTTGTAGAAGACAGCTTAGCTTCTTGGTGGTGTGGGTACACTCTTTTACACTGGGGACTCTACCTTTAACCATGGTAATCAGGAGAGATTTCCAGCCTTATTTGAGCTTTGTGAGTCTTCATCTACCATCTTCCTCAGCAGTTCTGGCATTTCTATAACATTTGGGGTGGGTATTACTTTCCCTAAGATTTTAAGAGCCAAATTATTATTAGCAACATATTAGTTCCAGGGTCCTTGCCATGTAATTAAATATTAAGTATGGGAGAGTGCTTCCATCCCCACAAACTCTTCCTTATCCAATCTTCTGTAATGGCTTTCTTGATCCAGTGCTTTCATGATCCATCCTATGCATATATCCAGACTCCTGCCAGTATATTTTGGCTAGGTCTTTTAGCTCTTTATTAGCATAGCTCTTTTCCTCCCTTTGCAAACTCAGTATTTTATCTCTCTCTCCAGTTCATGCTGTGACTTCATTCTAGCTACTATTCTGATGGCCAAAAATAAAATAAAATGAAATGAAATAAAATAAAGAGGTGGGGTTATATCCTTAAAATGGAGACAGGGATTCATACATTTTGCAAAGCAGAGGCCTTTCATCATCTTCAAGCAAGTGGGAATACTACCCTTCTACCAAAGATGTGAACCACTTCTGCAAGTCCAATGCTTCCCAAAAATCTTTCAGTGTTTTCAAGTACATCAGTCCAGATGTTTCTATACAGAGTATCAGGATTCCACTCATTCCAACTAGGGCCTTGACTTTGGCATAAGACTTGCCAGGCTAAGAACTCAAATTTCTCAGGACTTCTGTTCTTATAATTAGGTTCTGGGCCTGGCTCTTTTTCTATCCTCCAGCTGCAGAATATTGGAGTTTATCCATATATTTCCTAGGAGGCCCTATGGCTTCCTCACTTAACCATTAATTTTCTTTATTGAATGTATCAATTGCTTCCAGAACAAAAATCAAATGTCATAATCCTTATAGTTAACATCTCTCTCAAACTTCTAAAGCACCTGAGATAGTGCCTGCTGACACATTTTTTCCTATGTGTATCTCCTCTTGGTTCATCAAGAATAAAAATTTTTCACAACTGTACCTCTACAACATGCCAAGAGCTCACCATTCTCTGCCTACCACTAATGATGGAGTACTCCAGAATATCTGAGTTGAAAGGCTATAGAGGAATCCAACATCTTCAAGTGATGGTCAGGTTTCAAGTAAACCAGAAGGGAAAAGAAATGCTGAAAGATGTTGAAGATAATTAAAGATGATACAGAATTTTACTGATAATAGAACCTGAGTTTCAGAAAGCATAATGCACATATAGGCAGGGGACAGGGGGAGAGGCGGGAAGATAGTAATCAGGAATATATGTAAGGTTACATCAGATTACAGGGTGTCCAGAGCCAAAAGGAGGTGCATGAAAGAGATCATGTATAACTTGAGGGTTTTGGACTTCTGATGAAGACTGAGATCAAAGATGTACACTCCTGAAAAAAATTGATCTTGATAGAGACTCATAGCAAAGACACTGAATATTCAGTTTTATTTACAATCTTCTTGAAACTATCTTTTGACCTTTGCAATGGTGAAGTCATTGGCTTGGAAGCTGGGTTGGAGCAGTCTCAGGATTCCAGCAATCTCCTATGTCTTTGTCAATCCTGGTGTAAGCAGAATCATGGCTTAGTGTAAAGTCCATGATCCAGGGAAGTCAATCTTGATACTTAACTACTAATTACTCCTGGGCCCAAGTTGTGCCAATCAAAATCTTGCCCAGTGTTCCTAAACAGAGATGGCTGCAAGGACTTTTTCTCTTTGGTGACTGAAATATCAATTTCTGAATCCATATTCCCTGCCATGTGGAAGAAGTTTATCTGCTTAAGAGAGAGTGAGCAATCTGCAGAAAGAAGCAGGGAAGAAAGAGGAAAAGGAGACTTTATTGCATTCCAGTCTTTGAATCCAGCTGTCTCTAATGCCAACACTGACCACACCCTTTGGTAAGTGAACCAATGCACTGTACTTTTTTAACTACTTTAATTCAAGTTGTATATATGTCACTTGCACCAAACATACTTAATTTGTACATATATTTTTAAATGCATTTTAAATAGTGGGACAGTTTTGAATCATATTGGTGAAAGTTTTAAGTAAAATGACCTTGAAACATCATCTAATATACTTTTTTGCCTCCAAGCACAATGACACTTAAACCATCCAAGAACGTGTGTGGATTTTTAATAAATACCATCTGTTGGTGACATATGCCTATGGGATTTGTATATGTAAATTATAATTGTGAGATACTAAAAAAGTAAAAAACAGCTATACATTTATATTGGCTTCTCTGGAAAGTGATGAATCATATTGAAGAGTGCATACTTTGTTTCTCTTTTTGAAAGGGCATTACCAATTACTTTAAAATTTGATTTTAAACAAAGCCAAAACTGTCTTAATGAGACTTCTAAAATTTTCTGCTATTTAAAAATAAATTCAACTATCAGAATTTTCAGTTTTAAAAAGTCTTGTCTTTGACAAATGTTTGTTTTCTGACATTACCAACGCTGTATGAAGGAAGAAGCATAAGTTCATGAAAAACACACTCTTCCCAGAACAGTTACGACATCATTTCTGACATTATCAAAGGTGCTTCCTGCAAACACACTCCACAAACCAGGGCAATATTGACGTTTTTTCCATGAAAGCCAGAAACAGTGATCAATGCTCAACAAATAATAAAGGATTTTCTCAAAGGTAAAGAGAGAGAGATTTGTTTAGAATCTTAACAGAGTACCATCAATAATAGAGGAAAAAGGATGAAATCTAGAGCAAATCATTTCACATTAGGTAACTTCATAATCCATTATGATCAATAATATCATGTGAAATTATAGATTATATCTGAAATCAGATGGGGTCTACTAAGGATTACATATTCAGACCTGGAAGAAAGCTTCTTTCAGGCACAACTCTGTGAAGGGGGTACATCTGGTGACTAGCTACTCTGGAAGCCAAAAGACTGACCAAGAAATCAGTGGAGTCTGCCCATCCAGATCCATCCCATAATGCGTAATGTCACCTGATAGACCTCTTTAGATTTGTATAAAGTCAAAACAAAAAAAAAAGGATAAGCTGTTAATAAATAAAATGTAATGTCCCCATTCTGTCTAATGCACAAATTATTTAGTAAATTTAAAAGTATGTTTGAAAATACAAGCATATATTTGTATGTGTGTTTGTATCTGTTTGTTAGTGCATTGTGTACATTTCTGTCTTCTTAAGTCTGTAGAACTACTTTTGTAAAATATCACACTAGGAACAGTGTTACAGATTATTTTTCTCAGAATTTTCCAAACCAGAAAGGCACTGTGACACTTCATCTATAATAGATAACAGTCACTGGAATAACTTAGCAGGAATAAAATGTGATATTTAAATGGAATAAGAAAACTTGTTTCTTTTGCAATTTATATCTCTCTACATAATAAAAGGAATCATATTTTCTTCAAATACTTTCTTAACTCAATAAACAAACCTCTGCTACTTTTGGCTGAAAGCAAAACCAAGTTATTTCACAGTCAATAGTTCCAAGAAATAGTATTTTACATTTTAGTTTTCATTTTCATTTTCTATAAAATGTCATTTATTAAAGAATTAAATAATACTTTGTATGTTTTAATTCTCCTTTATTACATGTAATTATTATGATGGTAACAATTTATTAGGAACTTTTAATTTAAGTAGTCTACCTTTACCTATATTTTCCATTAAACCCTCGTCAAAGGGAATACGTGGCACAGTTTTTGTGAAAAATACATTTAGGAAACACTCCCATTAATGTTTAAATCCCTAAAACAAGCATGTGTGCATGCACACACACACACACACACACACACACAAATTTTATTTAATTCAACATGCCCTACATTTGTACTACTGTAGACCACTCTAAGGAAAACACCATAGATCAGTGGTTCTCAGTCTTCCTAATGCCTCAACCCTTTAATACAGTTCCAAGGGGTCACGACCCACAGGTTGAGAACCACTGCCATAGATCGTAAAACACCCTGATAAAAACACAGAACACCCAGAACAACATACCATTTCTATTGAACTCTATTGAACTAAACTTAAATATATATATATATATATATATATATATATATATATATATATATATATATGAATATATATATACACATTATATATATATATTCATACAGGATGGTGCAAACTTTCTTTCGTACTGAATAATTAAAGACACTCTTGGCCAAGAATGGCTGAGGATGGTGATTCTCCCCGTATTTTATTCCCCTCCTCAAATCTCTAGCCCATGCTGCTTTACATGCCTTGCCATGGTTACATCTGTGTATCAGTCCTCATATACTCATTAATTGCAAACATTTTTCAGATTTAACACCTCTAAGTGCCCTGGATTTAGTCTGTCTTCAAGGTATGTTTTCATCCTGTCACTGACTACCAGTAGGAGGAGAACAAAATGAAATCATAGAAAATACTAGGCTGGGTTTTTGGTTAGTCTTAATGCAAGAGCCTCTTTGGCAACAGAAACCAGACTTTATGCACACAAAGATGCAAAACCGTGGTCTTCTTAACTGAGAAGGCAAAAATGTAAATTGAGTTCTTTTTCTTGTTCCAAATAGATTTTAATTGCATCTTTTAATTTTTCTTAGCACTTTTCTAAAGTATTCCCCAGCTCTGTTTGGACCTTCTAAAAGTCTGAGTGCATCACATATATAGAGGGTGCCAAAAAATATATATACACATTTTAGGTGATGTTATCTATGTATTATTACTTTTCAAAGTTGAATTGAATTACGGTAGCATTGTATAGTATGGCATTCGCTCAAAACATGGTGTTAATCAAATGAATGCTAGTATCACCATGTGACAGGCAGGACAGTCAAAGAAAGTAGAAGAAGCATGTTGTCATTCTAGGAGTGCAAGACCATTTTGAAGTGGTATTTGAAATTCGAGAACGTTGTGGAAGTGAAACAACAGTGGAGGTGTGAGTATGCAACAGAACCTCCAACATGCCTAACAATTGCACACATTCGTGCTGAGTTCGAGACACATGGTACCGTGTGTGATGCGCACAAAGGAAGAAACCAGAGGCTCGCACAGCAACAAGTCCTGCTTCTTTGGCTATGGTGTTGGAATAGGTGGTCTTTGATGGTAACTACTTTGAGCACTTCTTGTAATTGCAAAAGCCAAACGTGACTTACATCCATCTTTTGTTATCAGTATATATTGAATATTACAATTTTAATACAGTCTTTTTCCTTTCTTAAAATGTGTATTCATTTTTTTGGCACCCTCTGTATATGCCACAGTTTAATCTTCAACCTTGTGTTCTTCTTACCAGGTTTTAAATATAGTTTGAAATATCTGATCATCTGAGAGCAAATTGTACAACCAAAAGACCTTATCAAATATTGTACCTTTGCCTTCTCATCAGTTCCTTTGTGATTATATCCCTCTCCTAACTATTTCTAAATGGGCCATTTCACCTGTATTAACTTCTATAATTTTAATGCCTACCCATCAAACTTTTACTTAAATAATTAGTTTATCAGCACTATAAAATCTCAATAAGTGAGAAAATAAGTAGTGTTTAAGAAAAAACAAATACTAATTTCAAAAGACCATTATGAAAGAAGGGGGAAAAAACAGAACCCAGAAGCTTTAAAGTTAAAATTCCAGTTCTGCTTTACTTGAGTATTTTATATTTTTAGGCCAGATAAGCTTTTCCAACAGAAAGCACACTAAAAGGAGAAAAGCAATGGATCAATAAATAATGATTATAAAATATTGTTTCACTACTAGGTAAGTAAATTATATCCTGAGTGTAGTTTGGCTTGATTGGCTCAGATATTGAGTGCTTTCCTAAGAAAATGATATTTTAGGTTCAAGTCTCATAAGGGTCCAAGAACTATGGACAGTTCCCTAATCAGAAACAGGATCCGTAACCACAGCCGTCTATCTCATAATCATCCACTTTTGGTGAGCTGGCTTCCTAGATGACAGAATATGAATGGATCTCCACAATTTTTTTTTTGTTTTGTTTTTTTGGTATGTGGGTAGTTCCCTGGCTGGGAATCGAACCCAGGCTGCAGCATTGACAGTGCCAAAGCCTTAGCCACTACACCACCAGGGAGTTCCCCACAAATTTTTTTAATCACTATAATAACTCACTGAGTGAATGTATGTGTGTGTGTGTGTGTGTGTGTGTGTGTGTACACACATATATATATATATACACACATATATACATATATAAACACATATATAAACATATATATATATACACACATATATACATATATAAACATATATATAAACATATATATATATATATATATATTTGCAGAGATTTTATTCATTTAAATCAGACATTTCCAAATTGTTTGCACAGCCTCAAACCCCACGAAATTTATATGTGCAAATTCCTTTCCCTAGTAAGTCATTCCCCACTTCCTTCTTCGAGAAAGGTCAAATGTAGTCTCCTCTAGGACATGCTCCCTGTCTTTGGTAAGGGTTAAGACATCTTCTCAGGGGACGTTCACTGACACGCCCCTTGCTCTTATCTGGATATGAAATAAAAACTTTTCCTGTATACTCTACATTTAATATATGCAATGATATTTAACAATAGTATCATCATGACTCAGTGACATATCTATTTGTATATCTTCCCCAGAGAAGAATGCTTTCTGGATAGCAGGACAGCATATTTTTTGTGTGTGTGTTTGCAGTACACGTATTTGACAAGAAGTTTTCTCCAAAGAATTAGGAAATACGATAAATGTTGCCTTCTTACACTAAGATTTAATATCATCATAATTGGAAACAAGTATATCTTTTTAGTTCGCAAAATCAGATCAAACAACTCTGGGTCTTCACACACGTATCTGGTTGACAAAAAATTAGCTATTAGTAAGTCGTTGTGGGGAAAGGGAACCTCTCCACCTTTCTAATATTATGCAAGAGTCCCAGGGGTTTTAAATAGAACAAAACATTCAGGTATGTCCTGCTCTCCAATGTACTTATGACATTATGTTGATAATGTCTGACCCTGAGGGCAGTTTTCTGTTACCATGCTAGGCATTGGCAGAGAAATTTTTTAACAGTCTCAAAGTCTCAGTTATTAGTTATCGGGCCAGTGGCATCTGTGTGATACTGGCAGAAATCCATTATTCCCCCTCAAGAAGCTGCATGGGAGCACATCCCAGATACCCAACACACACATAACATCATCACCTTATCGTTGACTCAGGGTCCAAAGTAGAGGACCTTTAGAATTCCTCCACTCCAAGCACTAAGCTCACTAAACCATATTTCTTTTGAATGGCCCTCACTTAACTCTCCTCAAAGTGAATTTTCCCACGGGGAGAAAAAGTAGAATAATGACAATTTCCTGTTAGTTCTACAATGTTGGCATCTCTTTCCTGAGGTCCAAGTGGGAAAGGAGTTGTTAACAACAAATAGTTTCTATTTGTTTCTTGTTAGCTCATTTGTTAAGCATCCTTCAGAGGAAAAGATTAGGTAGCCGTGTCAGCTAAACAAGGAATCACAAAAGCGAACACTGTAAGCACCAATTCAGGAACACATACCCAGTAAGAGACAGCCTTACCTCATAGTTTTCAAACATTGCAGCCTCTTTGCAGTGCTGACACCACTGTGAAGATGGATGTCTCAGACTATCTTCACTGCATTAGGTCAACATTCGAATCTTCTGTTTCCTGTGGTTCAAGTTCCAGATTCATCTCAAATTCTTTTAACTATAGCTTGGCTTCCTAGGTAGTTCGGCTGATAAGGATAAAATGGAACAGGCTTGCAGGCTTGCTCATCTCACCTATGTGGTGGTGGTTTTGTCTTTTTATGAGGTAAGGAATTGGCATTCTGGTTTTATAAATTAGTCTCAGGAGCTCTAATAATGTGTATCTTTGGCTAGAGAAATTGATTCCCTATATATGAGCTGACAATATATGGAGGGTGAAACCCAAAGTGGGGTCACGCTACTAGAGACAGCATTGGCAGACCACCAGGAAGCTGCCTCACAACCTAATTCTAGGGCCGTAAGATGATTTTACATTCTCTCTTCTGCAGTCCAAATCAATACAGAGGTCTCAATACCTATCTGCTGAATGAGTGAACCTTTTAAATTTCTATACTATTGTTTAGATTACAAAAGAAGTCTCCAAGCATTATTTTTTTTCTCATTCCAAGATAATACTAAGAGTTACTATGGAAGTTTATATGCCCATTTTATAGGTGAAAAAACTGAACCAAAGAGTATTGGTGACTTGTTTGAGGTCACAATGCTAATAATCAATCAAGCCACAATAACTCATATTATTTACTACCAAAAATACTCCGTTCAAAACACATGTAGAGAAACAATAATATAATAGCTAGCAGTTATGTGACTTATATGCAAGGTACTCTTCTAGGTAATTTATGTACATTAACTTGTTTAGTCCTTATAATAATCCTATGAAATTAGTACAAATTTTTTTTCTCATTTCACAAATGAGGAAAATAAACCTCAGAGAAATTCGGTGGTTGCCCAAGGTCAGATAGCTAGGAAATGGCAGAGCTGGGGATCAAACCCAGACAGGACTGTTCCCCAAACCTATGATCTTACTCAATGTTATTTTGAGAATATATAAAATTTCTTTGCCTGGTTGGATATCATAAATCTTGTTTTCTTCTTCCAGCTTGATTTGTCATGTGCTAAAGGCATATTTTCCACTTGGTACCGTAACCAAGTTTGAAATTTGGTTTCTATACTCATATCTCATCATGCTTACACTTAGAAATCTGTCACTTCCTTCAACCCCACCACATCTGCTGATTTCTACTTTCTGAGATAAGGATGATCACAATTCTAGACTTCCCCAGTCTGATTTAAACTGCTTCCAAGTAAGCCCGGTTATGACAGGCAAGATGAGAAGAAATTTTATTCTATTAAAAGACAATTCCTCTGGAATACCAAACATTAAATAAGGTCCTGGTCCCACATTTGTCAGACTACAGGTCAACTTATTAGATGCCAACCCATATTTCAGTAGGTATTTCATCCAACTGAATCTTGTGATATTCCTGAAAGCATTCACTCCCCAGACCACCCACCCCAATCATTCACATTACTCTCTCATTTAAGAAGTATTTATTGAACTACTAATAGGTATAAGGCGTAAGTCCAAGCTGAATCCTCTGAGAAACAAGGCAAAGGATTCAGTCCTTGTTGTCAAGGAGTTTAGTATTTATCAGAGTTAAAAACTGTGTAGAAATGAATATTAAAAGCATATTAGTTGCAAAAGTTATGTTTCTTGAAAACTGGAGGTTCAGAGGAGGGTTTGTTCCATTTGTTTTAAGGAATCAGGCAATCTCATGAAAAAAGTCACATTTAAGTTGAAATTGACCAGGAGTGTCAAAGCAAGAGGCAATTCCAGGTTGAGCAAATGGCAAGATCAAAGAATAGGGGTCGAGATGGAGCAGAACATGCAACCATCTTAGCTGGAGCAGACGATGGATTGAAGGATATAACAAGGAATCACCTGGAAAGACACATTGGAGTCAGAAACCATTGCATCTTGAGAGTACAGCCCTGCATTTCACTTTTAAGTGAAATTGTTTATTTTTGCTGCATAGTACGGTGGTTAAAACAAAGAGGCATTGGAATCATATAAAATTTACAGCTTTGCCACTTAGTACCTCAGTGACTTTGAGTAGGTCCTTTGACCACTCAAAGTCTCAGTTTCCTCATCTGTGAAACAATAACGAATATGAGAACTATGTCTCAAAGTCCTGTTGTGATGGTGATTAAATAAAGCAATGCTTACAAAAGAAGACTTCACATTGAGGTTGATGATAGTAGATACTAGAAAACATCAATAGCACTAAATGAGCAAATAATGAATGAAAGACTATTTAAATGTTGATAAATTTTCATAATTTACTCTGTGTACCTTTGAATAATTTCCAACTTATCTGTGCCCCTTTGACTGCGATTAAAAGGATTTGATACCATATCCCATGTGTGTAGTTGCACATTATGTGGATGCTTATCTTCCTTCAGCTCTCCACCCATTTGTGTGATTGCATTGGCATTTCTAGCAAATACATCACACATAGTTTACATTAATCTTCTATTTAGAAAACCTGGAGGACCTCTTCACATGTTCTACGACTGCCATACCCAATCTCCTGAATCCTATCTTCGTGCAATTATTTTTTTTTCCCTAAAAGTAAAACTTTACATCACCTCTGCTAATTTAATCTTATTAATTTCAATCAAACTTTTTCTTGTAGAGATCCTTCTAAAAATACTAATGTTAATCTAACAATGTTAGCAATGACTCACCTGAAAATTTGATAAGCATTGGATTTATCACTAAAAATATCTAACTGGGTTAGAACCAAAAATAAAAGAGTTCTGAATTATATACCTTCATATGTCCCATCTAGTATATTAACTCATTAATCAGCACTATTAGGACATGATAATTTAACCAGCTTGATTTTTATTAATATCGCTATATACTTTTTGCTCAAAAGACTATCTTGAAACATTGGATCAAATACTCCACCCAGCTGTGATATAATTTATTGACCCTATTATCAACAATAAAAAGGTAAACTAGATGTTGATCATACGACTTGTGTTTTGTAAACACATTCTCTATCCCAATATTCACCACTGTTCACAGTAGCCAAGACAGGGAAACAGCCAAAGTGCCCTTTGATAAATGGCTGGACAAAGAAGCTGTGGTACATATACACAATGGAATATTACTCAGCTAGAAGAAAAGATGAAATATTGCCATTTGAGAAAAAATGGATGGACCCTGAGATCGTCATGCTAAGCAAAATAAGCCAGATAGAAAAAACCAAGAATCATATGACTTCACTCATATGTGGCATATAAAACTGAAAGCAACAAAGAAACAAAAACTCATGGACACATTCAATAGTTTAGTGATCACCTGAGGGTAAGGGGAGGGAAGGGGAGTCAAATATATGGTAATGGAAAGAAAATTGACTCTGGGTGGTGAACACACAACCCAACACATGGACAATGCACTGTAAAATAGCACACAATGTACTAACTGATGTCACCCCATTACATACATACACACATACACATATACATAAATAAATAAAAAGGTAAACTAGATGTTGTTAATATGACTTTTGTTTTTTAAACATATTCTGGTTTTACATGATCACTGTTTTCTTACTAAAACCTTCCCCAAATATTAGTTCTATGTTCATGCTTTTCTCCAAAATCCCAGTATGTGTGCAAAAGGTTTGTTCACTAGGAAAGATCTGGCCAAATGTCCTTCCAGGAGTTTTCCCAGGGAAGTCACTATGGATTCTTGAACTTATATATTAGCTGTGTAGGCAGGTACCATGGAGCTGGATTGGAGACACAGTGAGGCTTTGACTGCATCTATTTAATATATCATGAAATGTGCTTATTTACACAGCCCTTTACAAGGCAGATTGTATAGCTTAAGCCTTTTATGTTAGACTATTTTGACATATTTTAATATATTTTCTGAGGCAAATGTGATAACCACTACAATGCAGAAACTGCCAGGTTATTTTAAGATTAATATATTTTGTAAGCAAGAGAACGTATTCTAAGGCCTTTCACTTAATTTTTATGTGAATTTATCATGTAAATAAAGAAAGAATACACCAATTAATTTTGTTTCCTGAAGTCATTTCTTTCAGAGACAACAGCTGGAAACTTCATTATTTCAAATAGGCATTAGCAATTAACAGCATAAAATAAATAAATAAACAAATAAATAAAAACAGAGAATGAGGAGATTCTATTCTACCCAGCAATCAAAAGTTGTTCTTTCAAAAGGAAATGAACAGGACTTCTTTCGAGCCTGACCACCACTTCCATTTGTAGTTCATTGTCCCAAATCTCTTGTTCTAAAAAGCTTTCACAGAGCCAACACCTTGGTACCTTGTTCTGTCACCTCTATTGCACTTTGTCCAATAAATTGGGTCAATATACTTCCTATTCTCAGCCTTTTCTTCCGACGCTACAGGATGCTGGCATCATTCCAAACCTGCTGGGTCCCAATCCTGGTTTCATAGAAATTAAAAAAAAAAAATCAATGAGAGAAAAAATGTTTCTGGATAGCTCAGCAGACATAGCCATAGGCAGGAGCTGGCTGGTGCTATTCAGTATTATCCACATGACCAGCCAGACACCGACTTCGTTATTTCACAGTTCACCCTGCCAGCCGAGTCACTCAATTGTTGCAATCAGTGCTAGTGCTTCAGGGTAAAAATAAATAAATAACAAATGTGGACTTGCACACATCCTGGCTAGCGCTGTGAAGACTCACAGAACAGCAGTATAGGAGCTAACATTCAGCCTGCCGGGGTCTAAATCAGTTAATCAATTTCTGATTTGTTTTTTGCTCCTTCTTTTTCTATTTATGCTTTGTCAGTTAACAGATTGTGACCCATGAAATTACTTCTCTGAAATGAAGCTTGCTTAAGGTAATACTCTTCTTTCTAAAAGAAAATCTACTAACTGTGGTATTCTTGGGTGAGAGCACCCAGCATGGACTTCTGCAAGCCAACAGGCAAAAGGAGCGGGGGTTATTAGGAAGTAATATGAGACATTCCTTGCTTTGAAGTATATGAACTCCTTACAAGGCTTTAGAAGCTGCCTTTCCATGCAGTAGCATAGGCATGGTATAATTCATCTGAAGGGCCTCCTTCAGACTGGGTAAAGCAGAAATATAAACCTATCCAACTTGGCATGAAAAACATAAATGGGTTTGAATAATTGAAAGCAAGCCGACTTTACCATATTGCAGCCAAAATTCAAACAGCATGCTGGCTCTTGCTACACCAAAAAGCAATCTAGGGCATTATCTCATGTGTCATTCTTTTCTACTTCTCTTTAAGAAAACTATAGCAAAAGGATTTGTGTTTGAAAGATGAATACCAGATTCAAGCACCGTGAAGAATGAGTAGGCATATATTTAAAATGTTGGAGAGACAGATACTTAGGAGAAAATCACCTATTTATAATTTGAAATCCTGTCTTTCCTGTTTGTGCCAACTAACAGGCTTTGTCATCCATTACAGTAGCACAGGATATTTAAATGCTGAAAGGGCAAGAGGAAAGGAAGGTTGCTATACACATTTCCATTTCTATCTGTATTTTTTTAAAAGAGCATCATTATAATAAAGGGAGGAAATACCTGTTTTCCCCCACAACAGTAGACTTTCTTAGATTTGCTTCACTATTCTGACCTCTGCTAAATCAGCTCTCACTTCCTACCATTGCACTGCAACCTAACCTAGACTTTGTACAAAATATACAGATAGTCCCCTTATATGTGATGTCCAAATTATAGTCACAATTTATAATAATTTAAATCACACAACCAAAGAGGATTTCATAAAACAGAAATTCTGTCAGCTTCACAAGGCAAAAGGAAAAATACCAAACAACTGGGAAAGGAAGAAAAAGAACTGATGGATTGTTACTGGGACACAGACCGTTTGGAGTAAAAGGTTAATTTCATCAGCAAGAAGAAATTACAATCAGAGCCGAAATAACAGTAATCAAACAGAAGTGGATAATGGAAGTAATATATTGAAAAGTAATGGAAAACTGGATAGAACTTGGGACAACTAGCAGATAAAAGACGTGTTATTGAAAGAGACCAGGTGAATGAATGCATGACCAGTACATTCCAATTTGATTAAGAAGGTTATACGTTGCTGGGGAAGGAGAAAGAAAAGGACTCTCTATTGACTGTGGAAAGAGAGGTGGTTGATTGTCATATTTGAGGTTGTCAAGTGCTCTGAGCTTAAGAAAATCTTTTGCCACATCTCCTTTCTTTCTCTTAAATATCAGTATCCCACTCATTCCCACTTTCTATAGGTGCTTCTTACACAAAGAGTAACAGGGCTCATTTCTAAGCAGATAAAAGCTGGGTAGAGACAAGTCCATTTTGCCTGGTAAAATAAACTGGGTTTTCTCCTTTTATTGAATACTTGCCTCAATTATTCCCTGACCTGAAAGCACCTCCCTAACAATATGCCTGGAAAAGGAAGGTGGTAATCCACCTGAACTTGACAGTATCTGGCAATGCATCTCTGCTCACTCCCTCCGGTGAGTGGGTCAATGCTTCCCAGAACAGAGGTGAGTTCCAGTGCGTACCTAGTCACTGAAGAAATTTTTCTAACTTCACAAGCCTATAACACAATGGTACCCTAAGAATATGGTTGCTATATAAATTGATAATCTCACCTAGGGTCTATTAATTAGCTCCATCGTATCTAATTAACTCCATCACATCCAATGTTCACCTTTACTCCAAAATGAGAAGCTGTATTAGACTAAGGTTCAAAAAGGAGAAAGACTATTAGAAGCTCATGTTTGCTGGGGCTTACTTTTTACTTTCCTAAGTTTGGATTTATAAAATTAATGAATTGTAATTAATTATTTTTCTTGTTTATAGTTTTTAAAATAAGTAATGCAAATAAATGTGCAAGAAAAAATATTTACTATGAATTTAAAGATATTTTTATTTGACATATCATTAAAAATGTCACAATCCAGCTAAAAATAACTTTACCCTAGGTCTTAGTTATTGTCAATTTCATTATTCTCTTTACTATCAACTAATTTAACTGAGAATTTGTAAGAAGGTCTATCAGATGGGGTCACTATACTTCATACAAGGAAAATGTGGTTTCATAAGATAAGATTTGGAAAAATATATTTAAATAAATGAATGAATTATTTTATCAGTCACTCCATGAAGCCTAGGGATTTCTGCCATGTACATAATTTCCTATGAACTCTTCTTTCTAATTCAAAGCTTATGCCTTTTCAATTTCACCTTCAAGTAGCCTGAGAAATCAGTGAACCACAGCAATAGTATTTGACCAAATAGGTGGATTGATAGTTTTTATCTAATATTTAACTAATATTTCTGTCAAAGTGGCACACTGGCCAAGATGTTATCTTGTACAGTTTTTTTTCTGTGATTATTTGATATGAGCTGTAAATCAGATAATAATGGATCTAAGTCAAATACCAATTTATGTATCAAATGTACATTGTTGTAGATTTATGTTGACTTACCTAAGTACTTAAAGCGAAAAAAAACCTGTTAGTGGGCATTCTGTGTTATATCCTAGCAGATATGCTAAGAAGATAGGCTCAAACGTGCAAGAGCTTTACTAGGGGAGAGAGCATGATACAGGTCTGACACCTTTGAAAGGAGAAAGAAAGAAAGGGAAGGTGATTGGGTTGAAAAAGTCGCCAACTGCAACACAGTTCCAAAAAAGTTTCGGCTAAGATGATGGGCCCTCCTCAAGTCAAAGTCATATATTAGAAGAGTCATATATCTCATAGGAAGGGCTCGCCTTGGTTCTCCCGCTATCTCAGTCACTGGCAGGGAGCAGCCCACCAGGCAGTGTGTTCTCAGGGCAAAGATGATGGAGGAAGATTCAGAGGGGCAGCTCCCAATCATGCTCCCTCAGCAGGAGGTCTGAGAGGTGTATTTTCATGACCACCAAAATCAGTGTATCTTGGCTACCTGGCATTCTAGTTCAAATAAAAGGCTGACTAAATCACTGACTTCAATCTATTTAAAACAAGAGTGATATCAAAGACTTGCACTGGAAGTTTTCTTTCATAAACTTTCACTAAGCATCTGCAGTATTTCAGGTACCATACCAGCTGACATGGACAGAAAAGCAATTATAACACAATACTTGTCTCAAAGAAATTGCATATACAGTATTACATGACAGAAAACAACATTTTACTACATAAACAAAAGCTTAAGCCTCTTAATATCAAATTAAACCAATAATGGGCAATATGATGATGGCAGTGACATAATTTTTTTAAATACTCCCAAAATTCTCTTAAATAATAAATCATGAATGTTAAGCAAAACTGAACAAAGCTATGGACAATATCCTCAACAAAGCTGGGGACAAGGAATATTCATAAACTTCAGAACAGGCATGACGATGGCCAAAACACCAACAGCTGTGTGCCCTGCATAGAATAACAACTAGGCAGTTGCAGCATTGAAGAGTAAAAGAGTGATACTACCTGATTAGTCTACAAGCCATGGAAATCAAATTTTCCTCCAAAATAATCACCACCAAATTGAGATTACCCTGTGTAAGCCAAGATTGAAGGATGTGGGATCAGCCTAAAGGTCCTTACAAGATACAAATTTTATGGAAAGCTAATCTGATTTGTGAATGTGAGAAGATTAAACAGAACTTTGTTAGGGTAAACTCTTGACACATACAGGACAAATATTTATGTTTAGAAATACAAAGCCTTACTCTCAAGGAACACTACTGGAAATAAATGCTAAAGTGAGTGGAACAGGAACACCGAATATAAAAAATAGAGAAGCTTCAGATATAGGATGGAGACCCTGAAAAGGAAGTTAATCCTGGAAAGTAGTATAAAGGCAAAATTATAAGACTAAGTCTGATAGCACTACTTTGGAATGCAAGGCCTATATAACTGAGGACTGATGCATGCAGCTGAAGACAAAATATTTCAGATTTGTACCTATAAACAACAAAAAGGCAACTAGATGGGGAACGTCTTTTGAGTATTTCACATAACAGCAGAAAGGAAATTTTGGGGAGTTCCCCTGGTGATGTAGTGGCTAGGCTTCAGTGTTCTCAACACTGCGGCCTGGGTTCGATTCTCAGCCAGGGAACTACCCCCCCCCCAAAAAAAAAAGAGAGAAAAAGGAAAATTTTAAACCAAGGAGCTCTCCACCGGAACATCTTTCTAATAGGCAAAGGAAATCCACAACATTGAAATATCGGGGGAGGTAGAGGCAATATGCTGTAAACTATATACAGTTATTACCAAGAAAAGCTATTAAAATTGACATAATGACATTTCAATAGATGAAGAATACACTAAGAACATTTAAAAACAAAGTAAATGAAAATGAGCTAGAAGATATTAAGAAAGTTAAGAAAGCAATTACAGCTTTGAAACTCACACACATCTTATAGAAAAGATCAGAAATTAAATGATAACATCAATAGTATATAAGAGCAAGAGATCTCAAGAAAAAAATTAGAAGTAAAAACAGAAATATAAGGATGACTACATACCACAATGTCCAAAAGGCAATGCAGAAAAAATATAACATTTATAAATGTTAAAACAGAAATGAATAAAGAGATTAAAAATTGTTCAAAAAAATCTGTTGAGCACGTTTGTCCGTCTCACCCAATCAGGAAGCCAAAACAGAGAACATGGGCACCCATGGAAGGTATCCTAAAACTCCCCTCAGGCAGAGAGCAAAGTCAACAGCTTCATTAACTGCTGAGCACACCCTGCAGCTCCATCTCATCAGGGAGCTCAAACCACACCCACCCACCACCCCTCGGAAGCCTCAGAGCTCAGACTACAAATGAGCCAGGGAGCCCAGCCCATGGCTCTGCACCTCACCCAGGCAGGGAGCAGCCAGTGGCCACACCATACAATGGAACACAGCTTATGGCCAGGTCCTATTGGTCCTATTAGGGAGCTTGGAGAGCAACCTTGCCCAGAGTGCTTGACCACAGACAGAGCTGAGCCTGTGGCCCCACTCAACTCCAGAACACCGTCTGCAGCTCCTCCTGACGATACAGCACAGCATGCGGCCACATCCATCTGCAAAGCTCTGGTGCTGCCTGAACACATGGCCCAGAGAGCAGTATAATCCACTGGGATATCCCATCACTTTTGGCGTATTTTAATCACTACAAGTCAATCATTAAATCAGCTCCATACTCAAAGGAAGAAGGATTAACTGCCACCTTTGGAGAGAAGGACTATGAAGAAATTTGTGGGACATCTCTAAGCCACTGAAAACACCAACAGATGTTTTTCTGGAAACAGACATTTAGATTTTAAACTTAATATGGAAAAAACAAATAAGAATATCTATAAAATAATTGAAAAAATACAATGATATAAAGGAGCTTTCTCTACCATATATTGTCATACTACTGTAACTTAAAATGTGACAACACAAGGACCAGTGGAAAAAGAATAAAAGGTCCAAAATAGAACCAAGTATATTTGGAAATGTATTTAATGATATTCACATCATTTCAGAAAGGAAAAGATTGACTTTTAATAAATGGTAATCCGAAAGCTGGGGAGCAGGAATCAGTGGAAGGAGAAACCAAAAACAGTCAGGGAGCTACCCACATACCAAAAAAAAAAAAGAAAGAAAAAAACCAAAAACAAATCCAAAGTCGACGTACGGGCTGGGTGGGGATGGCAACTAAGGTCAACCTCTAGGGGCCTAGCGCTACAGCCACGCCTACAGATCAACAGCAGTTGACAATACGAATTACTTCAATTGTATTTGCTTGGGGCAGCACTTAGCGTTGCTTTGCCTGTTGTGGTGAGTTAGAGTACCAGGTGCAAGTCTGCTGTTTCTTTTAGACCATCAGCTAATCCTCTTCCTAATCAGCTGACTGAACGGCATTTTCTAGCTGTCATATTCTAACGAGTCTTACAAATCTGCTTGTGAGGTGTGTAGTAACAGAGCAAAACATGAAAGACATCATACTATAAATGCCACATACTATAAATAGTGTAATGCACCAACTGATTGCTCTGAGCACTACCATACACTGCAACTGTATTAAGTTGTAACCCAAAAACAGAATGATTTTCCTGGTATTGACAATATTAAAAATGTCATGTTAAAAAAATAAATGTTTTCTGCAAGCTTTATTTGTTATTTGGATGTTTTAGGTTTATTTATAAGGTAGTTAGGAAGAAACTAACATAAACTGCAACTATAATTGATCCTTTGTGAAATTTGTAGTTTGGCCCACATTTTGCACAAAATATTCAGCACAGGGAAGAACAGAAAAGTTTTTTCAGCACTGAAAGGGTTTAAAAATCTATACAGAAAGACAAGGAACCTAGTAAAAAAGACACAGAAGGAAATAAGAGTACCCTGAAAATGTCTTGATATATAATATTAATTTTAGGAGCACATGCTTCATGTATAAAATAAATAAATTAGATAACCAAAAAAAGGCTATCTTAAAAGCTATAAATATATTTAAACAAATAAATTGAACTACATATTAAGTTTGTGACATCACATGGAGAAAATCTAAAATGCAGGCCCTTCCTCAAGACAACCAACCTTGCTTTTACAACAACACAATGATAGGAAGGTAGAGAGTATAAGTATAAATTAAACTAAAAGATATTTGGGAGCCAAATGACAGTCAGATATAATATATGGACCATGTTTGGATTTTGAAATTAACAAAACAACTTTTAAAATAAAAAACAAAACAAAAACATTTTCGAAACACTTGCCTTTAGACTGGGTAATAGATGAAACTAATTGTATCCCTCAAGATCCTTGCAGGAAAAATAAAAAGATGGCACAATAAAAAAAAAAGTCACTGAGACATGATAGTGAATAGATACATTTACAATAGTGTGGGCAGGATTAAGAGATATGAGGAATAGCAATGTACCCCCGGGCTAGCAACAGCGGGGAAAAGTTGTTAAACCATTAGGTTAAAAAGGGCACAGGGATGGACTGGACAGGAGAATGCAACAGGACCCATAACTATAAGGCAGAACCACCCTGAGGGAGATGTCGTCTCAGGTAGAGAAGCACAGTCAGGCAGCCCAGCAGGAGAGACCAGAGGAATAAATACCTGACCCTCACTATTCTGCCCTCCAAACGTACTCTCCTCCACAAATGAGAGCCAAAGGGAAAGTGATCTCAGTGATGCCATTCACAGGGATGAATTTCCAGCCATCTAAAGCACGACAGAGAAGGATGAGAACAAGCATGAAGGGGCAGAAAATATCCGGTAGCCCAAAGAAATGGTGTTAAATATCTTAGGTAAGTTCATGGCATTGAAGTCACATGAGAAAAGGCTCCTAATTAGAGAGACTTAAATAAATTTAAACAAGTGTTAAAAAATTACAAACCTATGAGATATTGCCTATTAAAGATATTCTTGTTGCTGTTTTTGTTTGACTCATAATTGGGGATGAAATGAGCACCGTTTATGCTGCTCATGAAAAGGAAAATTGTCACAATCTTACTGGAAAGCTATTTGGTAACATGTATCAATAGATATAAAAGTGCTTATCAGCTAGAGTCCTCCAATCTAAAAAATAAGTAGCCATGAAAAAACAAAATGACACCCAAAATGACCCTTCATGGCTGGAGCATTTTAAAAGGCAAATTGTAAGAAACTTAAAAACTGAATGATAGGAAAATATTACTTAATATTAGATAGCAATTTTAAATTAAATGTCAAAGAGTTTTAATGACTAGGGAAAATATTTCACAGCCTTTAGGCTCTTTCAAGCCATCATGAGACAGCCCTGTAATTTCTGTTGCTGTGCTAACCAATTTAGCTTAATCAATATAGAACATTCCACAGCTACCTGCTTCATAACCAAAACACCCACAGGGGTATCTTTGAGATGATTTCGCTGTACCCTTAGAATGCAAATCACCTTTACTCCTTCTTTTGCAAGAAATTACATTTTATTTATGTAAATAATAAATTATATCTCTCCTTCTTAAAAAAACAAGACAACTCAGAAAAACTTCTGGTATGCCAAGAGTAACACGAGAGCCTCATTGACCACCATCCCAGCTCCTACCCTTTATCTCAAGAGGAAATCCTTTCCTTCTACTTTCCACAAATTCATTATATATGAGACCTGTCTATATATACATATACAATATTTCGAATACACACACACACAAACACACACACACACACACACTCCAATAATTCCCTCATGTAAATTGTTTCCAACTTTCAAGGCCTTCACCAATTTATATGCCATCAACAGTGTTTGCTCATATCCTGGCCAAAAATGGTGCTTATTAACTATTTCAAATTTTATCAATCTTATGGAAGAAAAATGCCTTTGTTATTTTAATTTTCATGTAAAAGTGTAACAATTTTTATGTGTTTATCAGTCATTTTTACATCTTTAATGATAAATTGCCTGTTCATAATGAGTATCCATTTTTCCATTTATTGTTTATCTTTTTTCCTTTTAATCCACAGTAGCTCTGTATATTTATACATATTTATGTAGTACCTGTTAATGTATTGTCAATATTTTTTCCTCCTTGTTATTTTTAAATTTATTGTGTGGATGAAATCTCTTTTTTAAACAAAAGTTCTTAATTTTTTTGAGGTCAAATTTGCCAGTCATTTTTTTAAGGCTTTTAGGATTTGTGTTTTTTTAATGAAGATATTTGATTCCCTATTATTTCTAAAAATACTTGCATTACCTTCTCCTATAATTTTTATTGTTTATCTACACATTATATTTTCAACTCATATATATATTTCCTAGAAAAATCTTTTTTTTCCTGATTTTCCCATTTGTTGACACATAATTTATCCATTACTTTATAGAGTGTTTTTTCACTTCAGTAGTGATAAACAAAATATCTCCAATTTCTAACTATTAGTAGATGTATTCTATATTTAGCTGGCTCAGACTTGCCAAAGTTGAATCTATTTTATTGGTCTTTTCAAAGAATCAGCCTTTACTTTTATGATTCAGGACTATTTCATTAATTCTTACCTTGATCTTTATTAATTCCTTCATTCTATTATCTTTGACTTCTTTTTTATTTTCTTGCATCTAATTTATATATTAATTTCTCTCTTTTTAGTTTTTCTTATATTTAAACATATGTACATGATTTGTATGATGTGTTTAAAGTCTTTTCTTTCTTCTGAACACATTTTGAACTTTTTAAAAGCAAAATTGCCCTACCTATGACATCTCTGTTATGATATTTGCGCACAATCTGAGAGTTACCTATTAATAGGTAAAATTTCAAAGTATTTAAATTTATTTTCATGGTTACTATATCTGGTCTCTAGTTTAGTTTTATGCTTTCTAGTTATTATTCTTCTTTTATATTACACTTTAATTTTTTCTTACGATTTTAAAGGTAAATATCCTATTTTTTAAAGTGTTGTTTGCATTTTTAAAATATTGAGCTCCAATATCCCTAATTATAAACATGAATAATTTAAGAACGTATCTTGACTTCTATGTAGAATAAGAAAATTACCAAATTTTTAAATTTCACTTCTCCTCTTCTATGTTTTCATTTTTTATTATAATCTGTATTTAAATCTTGATGATAATTTTGAAACTATTTCAGTATAATTTTGTCATAATAATGTTGCAGTTTTTCATTAGTTTTATTCTTAGCACCACAAAATAATTCTTTGTTAAAATATTTATTTACTTGTACTTAACTTGAATATCACTCGAAAGTGTTCTATAATTGTTTGTTTTCATAGTAGAATGAGTGCTAACTTTTTAAGTGTTTCTCTTTCCTTTTCACAATATAAATGGGAACTTGACCAGTTGCAGAGCTCTCACATTGCAAACTTTTCTCTTAATATCCCTTTTAACAGACCTCTCTACCTGGTGTATCAAGAATGGTATTTAGGAAGGATGACAAGAGTGAGAATCCCCTCAGCCTGAGGACAGCGGAGCAAACACATTGGCAGTGAGAACTCCATCCTAGTTGCTAGGCTACAAACAGCCAGGAGCACTTCACAGGAAACATTTGTTTCCTCTTCCTACCGTGTTGCAAAAATGCTGGGAGGTCCGTCCAGCAGTAGATGTTGCTCCATTGTTTTCTCTTTATAGCTCTGGAAAAGTTTGAAACCCAGGTAGTGTTTCTTTGATTATATTTATTTATTTTTCTACATCCTAGAGCTTGTTGAATTCTTTTCCATTGTTCAATGCCCAAACTTTTATCTGATGTGCTAATATTCCATACCTTTTAGTTAAATCTGACAACTCATGAACCATTTGAATTTAGAGTAAACTTATTTTTCAGTTTAAGTGTTTTTTCATAATATTCTGCATATTACTTCTAGGTCATTTGTTCTGATTCTTCTTCAAGTTTCCATATTTTGTTGTTTGTCTTTTACATTTATCATCTTTACATTATTGTTTTCACCTTTTTCCTTTCCTTTACATTCTAGGCAACACCTTAAGTTTATGTTTTATGTAATTCTTGATTTTTCTGCCATGTCCATCTTGCACAACAGGTAAAACTCTTATTTTCACTTTTTAAAATTTTATAACATCTTTATTTATTATATCTAACAACTTTTATTTTACTTTGTATCATTTTTTTAATTTCTATCATTTCATGTCATCTCTTTTCTATATTGTCATGTATGTAATATTTTATAAAATTTGATTGGGTTCAAAAACTTATACTAAAACTGCAATAAAATATATATTTATTTAGTGTGTATATATTGTTTATCATTTCATTTTGTTACCAAATCTCTTCATAGGCTCTATGTTGTTTTGTTATTTCTTCATATTTTCCAAAACAGTTGTAATTATACAGGCAGCTAGTTTTCAGGAGAACAGAGTACTATATTGTTACCGGAAAATGGGGTGTCCTTGTCGACACGACGTCCAGGTTCTTGGTATCTCGAGCAAAGAATTGAACGAGACACAAACAAAAGTAAAGTGGTGAAACAAAGATAGTTTATTGAGGGGAAAGTACACTCCAAAGAGGTAGGAGCGGGCTCGAGCAAGAAAATGGCTCAGGAGCCCCAATGAACGAGGCTTTGGGGCTTTTATTCTGTCTTCAGGGGAGACACCTCTGGGCTTGGGGTCTCTTGATTGACAAGTCTGATTGATAGGCCTGTGACATCACCTTTCTTTTATTGTTCCTATCTCCTTTCCAAATTCAATTACCTCCTGTGATTGTCTTATCTTGGGACAGGGATTACTAGTGAGTGGGTGGTATCAAGGCAGTGGTGACTATTCCAGTAGGGCAAGTCTCATGGGAGGGGTCCCGAGATCCCCCCTATTCTTTTTTTTTAATTCATTTTTATTGTTAGACTTATTGGGGTGACATCTGTTAGCAAGGATTACATAGGTTTCAGGCATACAATTCTACAGTGCATTGTCAACTTGATGTATAATAAGTTCACCACCTAATGTGACTTCTCTTTCCATCACCTTATATTTAGCTTCCCCCCCTCCTCTCCCACCCCCTCCCCTTTC
>PVJL010007650.1:0-75478 GCA_004026885.1 Lyroderma lyra | reverse complement strand
GAACGAAAGAGTGGGCCGCATACCAATTTCTTGGCCCACAACAATCATGGCCAGAGAGACCAGCATGCAGGACTGATAGGATCAAGACAGAATCCTGGGGTAAACAACGAACATAAGGGCATAATTACACTCATACTACCTGCACCCAGGAAATAAACAAATGTGAATCCTGGCCGCCTATCTCCCCGAGACCTCTGCCCACCTAACATCAGCAGTGAACACCAAAGAAACTGCCACAGCAAGTTTCGGGTTAAGGAGCATAATACCTACAAACAGAGAAGCTGCTAGGATGAGAAGCCAGCGAAAGGCTGCTCAAAATAAAATCAAATAGCAGAAAATCAAAGTAAATTAGATACAGACAAACAACCCACCAGAGACAGAGCTCAAAACAATGATTATAAAAATGCTCAGGGAACTTAATTATAATTTCAACAGAGAGATAGCAAGCATAAAGGAAGACATACAAACCATTATAAAGGACCAGGTAGAGATAAAGATTACATTAACTGAAACAAAGACTGGAATAAAAGAAGTCACCAGATTATGAAGCAGAAGCACACAGCAATGATTTGCAAAATTAGCCATCGGAAAATCAGAGCAACAAATAGAAAAAAAATAATAACCCCTCAAAACCTCCCCAAAACCAAGAATGGTTTGAGATTACTCTAGAATATTAAGCCTAACAACATTAGTATCATAAGTCTACCAGAAGGTGAAGAGCAAAAGCAAGAGATAGAGAACTTATTTGAAGAAAATATGACTGAAAATCTTTCCAACCTGGCAAAGGAAATAGACATACAAGCCCAGGAAACACAGAGTGCCAAATAAGATGAACCCAAACAGGAACACACCGAGGCACATCATAATTAAAATGAAAAAAGTTAAAAAAAAAAGTTAAAAGCAGCAAAAGAAATGCTAGTAGTAACTTATAAGGGGACACCCATTCGACTCTCAGCTGATTTCTCATCAGAAACTTTGCAGGCCAGAGAAGAATGGCAGAAAATATTTAACACGATGAAAACCAACATCTACAACCAAGATTAATGTCTCCAGCAAGGCTAGTCTTCAAAATTGAAAGACAGATAAAAGAGCTTCTCAGACAAGAAAAAGTTGAAGGAATTTATCACTACCAAACCAGTACTAGCGGGACTTCTTTTAGATGGGAGGAGAGATGGAAGAGTGGGTAAAATTAGAAAAAAGGATGGAAAAGTTTAGATTGGTTGTTACAAGGCAATAATCATGAGGATATAGAGTATAACATGGGAATATAGTCAATAAGGTTTCAGTAACTTTGTGTGGTATCAGATAGGTATAGGATTTGTAGGGGTGATGAGATGAGAGCGGGAGTAATGGAAAAAAGGGGGAAGGAATCAAGAAGTACATATTCATAGTCACAAAATAGTCACAGGGATATAAAGTGCAGCATATGGCATATAGTCAATAACTTTGTAATAAATATGTAAGGTGTCAGAGGGGAATCAGATATATCAGAATGAGGATTTAGTAAGTTATCTAAATGACTCATCATCATGCTGTACACTTGAAACCAATATAATATTGTATGTCAAATGTAATTAAAAAATAAAGTCTCAAAAAAATCATAGGGTGGCAAAATAAGATAAAATAAAATAAAACAAAATATGTCCAGGGTCATTTCTAGCAGTTCCATGCCAGCATCTTCATCTTGAGGTCCCTTTTGCACCCTTACAAAAAAGCAACATATATAGTAGGTAGGTTATAAAAGGCTCTGTGGTGGGTAGCATAATTGCTTGGATAGTTTTGGCTATTAGTTTTTGCCTCAGTAAGGGGTAAAATCTTAGTAAGCAGAATGCTCTTGGGATCTAGATTATTTATATAACATTGTACCTAGGTAAAGTTGTTGCTGGGTATTAAATCCCAAGAGTTTACAATGTTAATATGTTTATCTTAGTTTAAACAAATTCAAAATGTGTAAGCAGATTATTCTACAAATTATTTAAATGGAAAAGATTTACAAAATAATTACAATGGGTGTAACTTAGATATCCATGGATTAATGTCATCTGGATAATTCAGTAGCCCTCTAACTTGTTTCCTATAAATCATCCTTCCTCTTAATCTCCCTAACCACCACCCACCCCTCCCCTAATATATTCTCCTCACTATGGTCAAGATACATTTGATCTCACACTAAACCTATTATTGTGGAAGGAAAAAGAGTGACACATAAAGAGGTCTTAGCCTCTAGGTGGTAAAACACACAGGACCACTAGAAAAAATTTTAAGTCATTCCTTTACTTGCAATTCAAGTGATGCAGTCAAACTTAAATAGAATTACAGATATTGAAAAGGGGGCTTCATTTTTCTCTCTAACTTTTTGCTAAGACAAATGTCTAGACTTGTGAGCTTAAACTTTTATTCTCTGAGGACATCCTATGAAAATTTGCTGAGAACATCCTTGTAGCTTCTTCCTACTCTTTTCCCTTCATTAGTTGGCTCCATTCAACCACTCATTAGCATTCCCTCAATCAATGACCCAACAAGCTCTGGAATGGAGGCTCTTCTTTAGGTTTCACTGACCAGTAAGGTGGAAATAGAGATGAGTTTTATGAATCCTAAGGAAAGAGGATGGGAGTGTGCATGAGTCCTTACCATTTGGGGTCTCAGGTTACATTCACTAAAACAAGCATTTACCCTTTGAAGATCTTTACCTTTTCTATTTATTATACTAAGATAATTGTTTTATTTCTTCCCTTAGACTTGAATTATATTACATTATTTATCATACCAGTCCCAGACTTACCAGTTCTTATCAGTTGGCTTATGAGATCCTATATAATCAGGTCCCTACTACCCCTTCCATTTTCCTCTCAGCCCATTTCTCTGTTGCCACCGTGTGCTCTAGCTATATCAGACTTCATTAGTTTTTTATTACACTATTCAGATTCTTTTTTCTTTTATTTTCTTATTTATTTTTATTTTTCAGTTACATTTGACATACAATATCAAATTGGTTTTAGGTGTACAGCATAGTGATGAGACATTTACATAATTTACAATATTCTTATTCTGATACATTTGATTCTTATTTGACATCATACACAGTTATTACAGTGTTATTGACTATATGCCCTATGATGCACTTTACATCCCTGTGATTATTTTGTGATTATGAATTTGTACTTCTTGATTTCTTTCTGTTTTTCACCCACCCCTCCCACCCTCCTCCCATCACCCCAACAAATCTAGTACCCACCTAATGCTACCTATAGTTATTGCAACATTATTGACTATATTCCAATGTTATACCCTATCTCCCCCTAACTATTACTTTGTAACCACCAGACTGAACTCAATCTTTTCCTTTTATTTCACTGTCCCCCCAACCCCCCAACCTTCCTCCCATCTGGCAACAAACCAAATGTTTTCTAAATCTATAAATCTGTTCTACTCCACTTGTTTATTTTCTTCTTTGGATTTCACCTATAAGCAAAGTCAACTTGCATCTATCTTCCTCTGTTTGAAACTCAACTCCGAGCAATACCCGTCACGTCTTTTGATTGGAGCTTTTAATTCATTTAAACAGAAGGTAATTGTTGATGTGTATTTATTGTTATTTTATTATCTATAATTTTTTTTCCATCTTAAAGCAGTCCCTTTAACATTCCTTTTTGGTTTGGTGGTAATGAACTCCTACAGCTTTTTCTTGTCTGAGAAACTCTTTATTTGTCCTTTGATTTTTGAATGATAGCCTTGCTGGGTAGAATAATCTTGGTTTTAAGTCCTTGCTTTTTATCATGTTGAATTATTTTCTCCCACCCTCTTCTGGCCTGCAAAGTTTCTATTGAGAAATCAGCTGACAGTCTTATGGGAGCTTCCTTATAACTAACTAGTTGATTTTCTCTTGCTGCTTTTAGTATTCTTTCTTTGCCTTTAACTTTTATCATTTTAATTATAATGTGTCTTGGTGTAGACCTATTTTGGTTTATCTTGTTTGGGACTTTCTGTGCTTCCTGGGCTTGTATGTCTGTTTCCTTCACCAAGTTAAGAAAGTTTTCAGTCATTATTTCTTCTAATAGTTTCTCAATTTCTTGCTTTCTCTCTTCTCCTTCTAGTACTCCTACGATGTGAATGTTATTGTACTTGATGTTGTCCCAGAGGCCCCTTTATCTATTCTCATTTTTTAAAAACCTTTTTTCTTTTTGCTGTTCTACTGGATGTTTTCTGCTACCTTGTCTTCCAATTTGCTGATTTGATCCTCTGCTCTATCTAGTCTGCTGATGACTACTTCTATTGCATTCCGAATTTCAGTTACAGTATTCTTCATTTCTGAGTGGTCCTTTTTTATGGTTTCTATGTCTTTTTTTGTGCTTGCTACCCCACAGGGTACCTGGCACTGTCTCACTGGTCACCTGTGCTGGGTGCTCCTGTAGATTCTGGTTTGATGCCAGTGCTGTGCCTAGAACTACTTGGCAAATGTCTCATAGCATACCAATTCTGGTCCCTGCTAGCTTGAGACCTTCAGTCTGAAATAGTTTTCCAAGGAAGACTGCAATGTGGGTGGGGCTGGCTGCTCACCAGAGAAAGTGCCTCTGGCATTGGTAAGTTAAGTGTGGTGAGGTCCCAGTGAGTCAGTAGGGTGGAGCAAGTAAAGGTCAACAGACCAGTTAGGTTCAGATTTGACCACGTGGGGGCGGGCACAAAACAGGAAAGATGGTGCCCACCAGCCAAAGGAAGGAGGGTTCACCCAGGAATCATCTTAAATATTACTTTCTGAGGCAAAGTGCCTTAGATATTAGACTATATTACCCTGTACATGTTCCACAGCTTCCTGTGAAACTCATTTGCAGCAAATATCTTTTAAAAAGCATTTTTATTTTAAGTTTATAATTTTAAACTTACAGAAAAGTTGACGATATAGTAAACAGAACATTCTTTACCCACATTTGCCTATTGTTAATATTTTATTCCATTAGCTTTATCATTTGCATTCTCTCTCTCCCTTCCTCATGTCTGTCTGTCTGTCTCTCTTTCTCAACCACCTGAGTGTAAGTTGCATATATCAGAACTTTATATTCCTAAATACTTCAGAATGTATCTCCTAAGAATAGGGAAATTCTTTTTCATAAGCACAGTAGAGTTAACGGCTTCAATAAACTAATCATTGATACATTACTTTAACTATCATCTGTGTGATAATAGAAACTACATATTGGTTTCATGTACCAGTTCCTGGCACAGAGTTCTCAAATGCTTATTATTTCCTAAGTGATAAAAACACTACAATCATATCTTATTCTAATGTTGGTCTTTGAACTCTGCTCCTGATTATAGAGCTCCTGAAACCCTTGTAAATTCCTGGGTAATATGAATGCTTTTTATTTTAATGAGATGAGTCTGGATGGGCTCCTGGATAAGGGTTAGTCACCTGAAGACAAAACAATGATTAAAAGCTTTGAATTTTCAACTCATCCTTCATTCTCTTGAGGAGGAAGATAGGCTGAAAATGGAGTTTATAATTGATAATGTTATGGGATGAAGACTTCGTAAAATACAAAAAATAGAGGGTTTGATGAACTTCCAAGTTGGTGAAACATGAAGGTGCTGGGAGCGTAGCACACCTGGATAGCTCTGTGACCCTTCCCACATCCCTTGTCCTATGCATTTCTTCCTTCTGACTGTTTATCTATATTCTTTATCATATCTTTTAATAAACTGGTAAACTGGTAAACATAAATAGGTGTTCCCCTGAGTTATGTGAGACACTCAGCGTATTAATCAAACCCAAGTAGAGGTTGTTAAAACTCTCAATCCATAGCAGGTCAGTCAGAAGTTCTCTGGTGTTTGAAGTGTGTGTGTGTGTGTGTGTGTGTGTGTGTGTGTGTGTGTTGGAGGAGGCAATCTTGTAGGACTGAGGCTTTAACCTGTAGAATGTGATGCTATCTTTGGGTAGATAATGTCAGAATTGAATTGAATTTTTGGACACCCTGCTGGTGTGCAAGAATTGCTTGGTGGTGTGGAGAAAATCCTCCACACATTTGGTGACCAGAAGTGAAATGTTTTGTGTGAATAGTAAAGGAGACTCAGAGGAAAGAAAGACATAGTAAGGAATAGCTGAGTTTTTCCTGATACTAAACGTGGAAGACTAAGGTTTTTCCAATACATCATCTATATACCATTTTTGTTAATTCACCTACTAGGACAGGATGCAGTCTAGACTCATTTAGTTATCTCTTTAGTTTATAAAATTCCCACAACTATTTTTTTGGTCTATCAATAAATCAATATTTTTGAAGAATATAATCAGTTTTCCCCCTTTAAATAGAACTGATGTCATTTTGGTTTTCTCTATTAGGCTAACCAGATGTACCATTTCAAGTGGTACATATGCTCAACCTACTGACACCTTGAATTTAACCCAGTGAGATTAGGCTGACCATACGTACCATTTGAAATAGGATACTACTATTCTTTTCTGTCTCATTTAAAATGGTACATCTGCTCAGTCTATTGATATTTCATCATAGTTAGATTTATGTTCTGTACTTTAGCTGGAATAATGCATAAATGATGTTGTGTCCTGGCATGGATATCATTGATCTTTAATTATTACTTTATATCTGTTCCCTTTGTGGGATACTATTCACCCAAGAGGGGAGCGACAAGTTTCATTTTATTTACCTTTTTAGCTCAGAACTGACTACAGAGCTAGACACATCATAGGTGCTAAATAAATATGAGATGGCTGATGAAAGTAGCAAAGTAGATTTTCACATAACTTTTCAGAGCCCTGCCTGAAAGTGAGGTGCAAATTTACACTATTATGCAAGATAATCTTGTTAATACTAAATTAAAATGGGTCAGGATGAGGAACTCAGCTCCTTGTATTGATTAAGGAGTTGGGAGCTAAACTAGGTATACCTTTCTTTGTAGCTCCTCTGCTTCCTTTTATTGTGCCAATATGCACAATCCTCAGTGATGAACAAGCATGCCCCATTCTGATTGGCCTCAGTGCAAGAGAATGCATATTTCTTCGTTTTGCCAAAGGAAAAAAAAACTGAAGGTGTTTTTTTCCTCAGACAGTAAGAAATGCATATTAGACCAACTGTATTTGTCTGCTAAATTTATTTCATAAACAAGCAAACCAGAGCTAAATTTTTTTGAGCCTTTAAAATACTTGGGATACTAAAAATATCCTGTCAACCTTGAGCACAAAGCTGTCAAGCCAGCAACATTAAGCATTTCTGAAAAAGAATTCGGAGGAGGTTGGTGAAGAAACATTGAAATTCATTGTGAATCTCATTTTTTTAAGAATGAGAAGGCAGCTAAACACTGATGTGTATTTATCTTAAGTGAAAAGAATGAATGAATTTCACTCACATTGTAGGATGCACAGTTCATTGAGATTCTGCACATTATAGAATTTTCTCTTTCTGCTTTTCAGAAGTGTTGCCTGTGGTTGGCTTGGCAAACAGGTATATGTCATTAGAATGGTGAGATTAAAGCTAAAAAATTTAAAAATAAGAATATGTCTATATGTTTATATGCAAGTACAAGAAGAAACTTTCCTAAGTATGAAAATGTCTGAAAATGTTTTGCAGAGTTTGACAATTTTTAAAAACACTTCCATTTGAAAAGTATCTATACGAATAAATTGTTAGTTGGAACTAAATCTGAGAGAAGGCAAAAAGAAAGAAAAGAGAGGCAGAAATGATCCTCATTGAAGAGTATTTTCTGCTGGGGAGTCCACTGACATTCAATTGTTTCACTTCACTATCTCTTGCATGATTCAGTGGTTATATATGAGCTTCTTGTTCTTAAAGAGCTCTGGGCTCTGCTTGCCGGTGTTATGGCATATGATGAAGCCGGGGTGTGTGTGTTTGTGATAACGCATTGGTCCACACTGTTTTTTTATCTGAACTCATCAGCTGCCAAAAGGACACAAAGCTCTCTCTTTAAAGATACAACACTAACTGGGGTTTCAACATTGGTGGGATTTGGCAGGCATCACATGCTCCTGCATTATTTAGTTAGAATACAGTCCCTAAAGTGTGCACAGTACATGTTCAATAAACGTCATTTGCATGGGATTTATAGCATTTCTGTTTGGTAACATCACTGCCACTTGCAATAAATAAATGAATTCATAAAAAAGGCTAACTTTAATTAATAAGTATGTTTAAAAAAAAAAGCAATGGAAGCATTTTAACGTTTTTGCTTCCAATCTAAACTCCCTTCCCACCATTGTCCCCAGTTGGAGTTAAATACTCCATTGTGAACCTGCCTTGCTTTCTGCTGAGTTAGAATTTTGGAATGAAATGCAAAAGCAATAGAAACATCACACTGGTTTCTGGATAGAAAAAAAGAGGGGCAATGATTAATGGTGAATAACACTGAAAAAATTCGATTGGTGAATGTTTCAGGCAGTATCACAGATGTTTAAAATAAAACAAAACAAGTAAGCAGCATTGATTTAGAATATTGTATGGAGGTGAATGGTCTTTAATGAAGTTTATAGTTATTTTTATCATTGTAGCTGAATATGGCTTCATTTCAAGCTAAGTAAGAACTCATCCTCTAATAATTATTTTTTCTAAAAATTATTGCTTCAGGTAGAGGGGATTGGTATTTAATAGCTTTTAATTAAGATGCCATATCTAATAAGATTTTTTTTCCCATAAAACAGTAGATGCTAAACATTGAAAACTCTCTAACTGACCAGGTCTCCAGGATGCAAATAGAAAAATTATTTAATAGAAATGACTAAACACATTGTAGTGAAGTAGGGATTCTGACAGCCTAGAACAGTTCACAAAATCATAGTCTCAAACAAAATGGGCATAAATGCAATAGATGAAGCTACAATTAAGAAAGTTAATGAGTCCTTATTTATATTTTAAAAGCACTATGAATAACAGAATATGCAGTTTAGTGTCACAATAATGAATCACAGCCATTACTGTGTTAACCTTTGCATATCTGAGCTTTAAATACTTCCAACTTGTCTCCGATCTAATACCCTTTCTCCTTCAGATAACCACTATTATGATGTTGGTTTGTGTCCTTTTTTACTGTGTCTTATATTTTACTGCATATTTGTGTGCCCACATAACTATTTTGTTTTTAAACTTTATATAAATGGTATTAGGCCATATTCAGCATCCTTCTGAAACTTGCTTGTTTTTAAGATTTATTCATAGTGCTCCAGAGTGTTCTAGTTTGTTTCTATTCAGTTGCCATGTAACAGTGGTTCTCAAAATGTGAACGCTGAACCAGCAGCATCAGCATTACTGGAAACTTGCTAGAAATGAATATTCTCAGGTCCCATCCCAAACCCAAAGAATCAAACCCTCCAAAGGATGGGGCACAGCCACCTGTGCTTTGGTGAGTCCTCCAGATGATGCTGACTTGAGAGTTTAAAGATCACTGCTGTATACTATTCCATAATATAAATTTATTTTTTCACTCTCATATTTGTGGATATTTACATTATTTCCATTTCTCATTTTTTCAGCATTACTAGTGATGCTTTAATGAACACTGTTGTGCATACATTTTCTCTAGAAGTGAAATTGCTGAGTGTAAGAAACACAGATGTAAAAGGATGTGAAATGGGACTTCTGCTGTCTCAGCATGGGCTGAAGTCCCAAGAAGACAGACATCCTGATAAGCAATATAATCATAAGGATCACTGATGAACTCACAAAAGCACCCATGAAAAAAGAATAGGTTTAGTTTCCTGTCCAAACTAGATAACACTAACACCAACTTATGATGGTACTAGTCGAGTAAGACCAATCCTGGCCCCTCCTGTGGAGTCAATGGAGAGCTCTGCTCAGATCTCTTTTCCAGAGAGAATTTGTGATGAGTAGTATAGATAGATAATAGCCTTGAGCTATACCATTATCAGGTTCCCAACAACATCTGAATCAAAGTTTTGCTTTAGCCTGACCATTCTGTTCAACTAGGGACTCATCAATGGTCAGTGTTTTTGCCAACCACTCCACTGGGATGCCAAGACATTTTCAGATCCATAACACAGTCTGAATCTCTTTCTACTCAACCTTTTTATTCCTTGTTTCCTTTAACAAGTCTACATGAAAGTTTGAACTCCTTCTCTACCTACCTTTCTCTTTTTATGTTTCACAGGTGTTACCCCAATAATTTTTTTTGCACTTCTGACTCTGTCTTGGGGTCTGTTTCTTATAAGACCCAAACTGTCACACTCTCTGGCTCCCAGCACCACAAAATGATCTAGCAGAAATATAAAAACAACTAACAGACAACAAACAAGCAAAAAACCCAAACCAAAATGAAACTTGCATTCTGGGAGAGGGAGCATGGTAGCAAACTAATAGAGAAAAAGAAGCTAAGGGTCATGTTTTCTTCTTTTCCATTGCAGGCTCTTCCCTACAATAGGCTGGAGCTACGAGACAGACAAAAGAAAGTTTAACTTTGTAGAAAGTGTGCAGTATTCAAGTGTTAAATATTGAAATGCAACTATCTCTGTGTCCTGAAGTAGCCAGAGGACTTTAGATTTACCTGGAATGTGTGGCCGAGCTATGAAATTTGTCACAAGAGAAAGAACATAGTTACTTTATGACCGTTAAAACTTCTGCTTGTTAAAACTTCAAATTATACACATTTTAAGTTTTACTAGATATTGCCAAGTCGCTGTCCAAGGTAGGGATTCCAATATCCACTTCTCCTCACAGGAGCAGAGAGGACCTGTTTTCCCACATCTTTGTCAACATTTCTGTTATTTAACAGAACATTGTGTTATGTTTACAGTGGGTAGAGTCTGTTCTAAAAACTTTGAAGCTATTAAATCATTTACTTATCATAACTATTTTCCGATATAGGTAATGTTTCAATTTTGCTGATGAGAAAACAGAGTTTGAATGACTTGCTACAGTCATAACAACTAATAGGTGGTAAAATTAGGATTTGAAACCAACAATTTGAAACTCGCTTATACTAAAAATTATTCATCTGACATTCGGATTTCACTGGATATCCTGTATTTTATTTGGCCACCCTATTTCAATTGTTTTAAAATTGAAATGAAGAGAAGGTAATCTATATGATAATGATTCTTTGGATTTTGTTAAGACCTGCTTTATATTTATGTTTTGTAATTGTTCATATATATTTAAAAACAATGAATATATTCTTTATTTGTAGACCACAGAGTGCCATAGATACTTATTATATGAAATCCTGTAATTGGCTTGTTGCAATCTTCTATATATTTATTTATTTATTATTTTTTCCAGGAAGTTTTGGTAGTGGTACAATATTATTGCATAGTTGTCTATTTTTCTTAACATTGTGAAATTATATTTTAAACCAATTTGTTATGTATATACAAGTTTGTATTAGTTATGTCTTTTTTTGGTAGCTTGTTCTCATTATCATTAGGTACTATCACTTATCTTTATTGCTTTTTAAAAAATATTGTTTTTCCTGAAATTCTTATTGTTACATATATCTCCTTTTGGTTAATATTTACCTTTTATGACTTATTCTCTACTTTTATTACATTTTAGTACAGTTCAGTTTTATGTAAGATTCTTATAAAAATTTAGCTAGATTTAAAAAAATAAATCTGATAGTCCATCATTTTTAATTCATGAATGTTTTCCATTTAAGTATGTTGAGATGACTAATGTATATTTATTTCTACCATTTAATTAATTATTTTTATATTAATGTCATTATATTATTTTATGGTTATAAAAGAATTACATTACTTTTATAATAATTATTTTATTTCACACTTAATTTGGATTGATAATTATTTCTTTTTCATTCTTCTGTTACTTTGGAAATCAGATATTTTATTTATATTTTTAAATGTTCACTTTCATTTTTTTGGCACACACAATCAATTACTAAATTTTCTAACAAGAACTGAAATTATCCAGTATCTTCATCCTTCTGTATAAGTTTCATGTTTTTACTACCCACTGAACAACACACCACCTCTTGTTCTTTAGACATTTTTTACATCTTTTATAAGAACAAATGTTTTAGTTATATATTTGTTTCTTATAGAAAATGTTTGATTACATTTACCATCACATTTTTAATGGTTCCGTGATTATACATTGTTCTTTCATTTACTCCTTAGTATTAATTTTTCATTCTGCTGATGAATGCTTTATTCTTTCAGAAAGTGTCTATGGATAACAAGATCTTAATCTTTGTATCCCTGAAAAGATGAACATTTATTTTAATTACTCTTCAACAAAAGTCCAAATTCATTTTTATTTAATCTGTTATCATCTATGATATTCATAACAAATGTCTAGGAGGAATTATAATAATAACTTTCACAATATTTACATGAGGCTTCTAGGTCACTGCATACTTACAAACCAAAACTGAAATGGAGTATGTAAAGCTTCATATTACTTTTGTTTTTTAAAAGTAAAGAAATAGAGGTTAAGTGATAATATTATGTTAATATTACTTTGTTTCATTAAATTTGATGCTAGTTAATCATAACTTCTGAAAATGATCACTTTTTCTTCTTTGAAGTTCTCTATTAACCACCTGTAAAAATATTTCCATGAAGATCATTTAAAAAATAAAATAGAGTTGTTAAACAGAAAAAAAATATATATGCATTTTCATTTACTGCAAGTATGAATGGTTCTGAAGAAATCTTGTTTTTACCCCTTTATAAATCAAAGCTCTTTGAACATGCATTTTGCAGAGCTTCTTTTCAGCACTAGATATTTCTCTTTGTGTCCTATGAAGAGAATTTGTGGAAAAATAGAACACTATTTCCTCTTGAAAAAGTATGTCATTACTTGGCATATTATTTATAATAAATGTTCAAAATTTGTTCTTAGGAGGATTTATTTTGTTAGAGTCATATGTTTTTGTGAAGAAAAATGAAATAAAAAAGACATATCAAGATCCATCACACTGGACAATCTACTAGCAACTTAAAAATAAGTATATATACTGGCCTTGTCAATATGCATTATTATTTGCAAGATCATCTTAAATATAAATGGGGGAGCTGGATTTAACTGAGTATCTCTTCTGTGATGATAGTTTACTTTACACCAAAAACTGCTTATGTAAAGAAACCCTACTGTAATAAAAAAAAAAGATTGCTTTCTGTAAATGTCTTTGAAAGAGTTTTGCTTAAAATAATCTTTTGTAAAGATGATGTGACTTTTATGAAAAACTTCTTAAGTTTACTACCTTTATATTATGTTACACATTCCATCATGCTTTGTGAAATTTATCTTTAAAATTTTGCCAAGACCATATTATCATAGCAATTGATTTTTTTTGGGGGGGAGGGAATGCATCCACACTGAAATATATAATGCTGTCAGAAAAATATGGAAGGAGCCTGAACTAATATGTTATTCCTCATAGTCTAAATAATTCTTCCAAGTCATCCTAAGTTCAGTCTCACAGAATAAAACAAATAAAGCACCAAGAATACCCTAAATAGCTATGTGTGCACAGCTTATGCTCAGAGGTAGATAAGAATGTTATCGTTGTGATTTAACACTCTTGTGGAGTTTGTACTGAAGAGGGAAAGATCCATGGACATTCTGGGCTGAATGAAATAAAGGCACTTAAGTCTTAGAAAGATGAAAGAGTGAAACTGGATAAACAAAGTTTTTTTTATGAAATATGTTGCATTAATAAAATGGATGATAGATTGGGACTGTAAAACTCTCAGCTTGGACCGTGTTGCATTGGCAATGTCAGGCATACTTATTAAACATACTAGAAGACACGAGTATGACAGCTGTCTGGAACGGGTCAAAATGGTTAAGTAATGATTCTTCTTTCCTTTCAGTCACCTCACTTTCAAAACCCCTGAAAAGAAAAGCTGTCCATTCCTGCAACTATCCAATCTCTATTTAAGTCCCTCAAAAATGTATTGGGGACCTATAATACCCCATGCATTGTGCTTGGTGCTAGAGTGCAGAGGGTGTAAAGAGAAGCCAAAGAAGAGTAGGTCTTTTCTTTTAGTTGCTCATTGCTCTATTCTCATTGCTCAGTGCAGTGTCTGGCACACATTAAGGAGCATTCAATAAATAAATATAAGGGAGTTCAATAAATGAAGAAAAGTCCCTAAAAATGACCATAAATTCTTTGGTTTTCCATTATCTTGACAGCTGCCATCTAATTTCCTTATCCTTGAATCTGGAGCGGATGTAGTGACTTGCTTGAACAATACAGTGAGATAGAACTGGTGTTCAGGGACTTCTGAGGTTAGGTCATTAGAAGCCACACAGTTTCTCCTTGTACCTGTTTGAAAATTACCCTTGGAGCCCTGGAATACCCTGCTCCCTTGAGATCATCATGCAGAGGGCATCTGTAGGCACTCCAAAGGATGGTAACAGCTGAACCAAGTCTTCCAGTCATCCCCTCCAAGCCACCAGACAAATGAGAAGTCAGCTTGGATTCTCCAAACTAGTCTACCCACCAGCTGATACCAGCAAGACTTCCCTTGATGCACATAGGGCAAAATAATCATCCAGATGAGCTCTGTCTAAACTCCTTACACATGGTAGTGTGAGACAACAAAATGTTTGTTATTTTAAGTTGTAAAATTTTGGAACATTTTATTATATAACAATAAATAACTGGAATAGTTCCCCAAAGATTATACCTTAGGGTGGTAGTGAGGAAAGATAGAGTCTCTGTGATTTGGATGAATAAATAAGATATTTACAATCCAAAGTATTGATTTCTAAATCAGAATTTTGGATAGAGGGCCATGCAAACCCCTCAAGAGAGGCAATGAAGTCATCTTAGGAGTCTTAGTGTTTACTTCTTGAAAGAAAGAAACTCTAAATTAAAGTACCCCTTCTGAGGAAGAAATGAATGAAAATGTGCCACGCCACCTGACAGTTTCTCCCTTTTGATTTGGATTAAGTTTCTGTCCATGAATGCAGTAAGCAATCGTTCCTTTATTTTTCTTAACAATTGTATTCCTCAGAGATTCTCTGGGGACATGCTGGAGACTAGCTGTACAAATATAACACAAGGACACAGGCATGGATTATAGTATTTGATTTTCTATGATTGACGCAGCTTCTGAGAATGAGGCAATCATGGCTCATCCTTCAGTGTTTGAGTATCATGGAAGCTACTGGTTGAGAAAGGGTATTGTTCACAGTATTTGAGAAACATTATTTTGGGGCAAAATTGGGAGCACTACTTAGAACTTTGACAAGCTTGCTTTCTATTGTTCTCTTAAGTAAAAAGTTTATGGACCATTTTTAGATAAGATATTCAGAGTTTGTGAATGTAGAGGTACCATTTTTAGTATTTGGGCAAGAACTGAAGATTTTGGAACTAGTTAGTGTTGCTGAAAGATTGCAGACATATTGCAAATTAAATTTGGAGTTGGTTGACTTGTTCCTTCTACTGTAAATACAGTGGCCTAGAATTTTAAATCATGATCTATGAGTCATCTTCTAATTTTAAATTTATAAGAGTCTGCATGTCCTTTAATGCTTACATGGAATGCTGTAGTACTGTACATACTCAGGCCACATGTTCGTGCTACTTAACAGTTCTGGAGATCCTCATACTTAGCTTTCAGGAGAGAATGAATGCTGCTGAACCTGGGAAGCAGTAGAGGCCTTCTTCACCTGGACATCCCTGGTGAGCTCCATTTGGCTTTGGTGTGAATTGCCACTGCCCCCCACTGAAACTAGCACCATGCTATTTCTAATGACAGTATATGGAGTAGATCTTATATCTAGACCTTCATCTGATGTTGAGGAGTGATTGGGGACTAGGCACTTCATCTTTTTCAAAGTTTAGACAGAATGATTGGGGTTCTTCCTTCTGTATTGTTTAATTTTTAAATTTTAGTTTTAGTCAGGCTTGAACTGTAGGTAAGTAGAAAGAATTTTTCAAACTGATAATCAAAGTGAATATCTTGATATGGTTATGACTCCGGGTCATAAATTTAATTACTAAAGAAAGGCTATTTTTGAGTCTAAAGTAATTGGAGAAGCTTTTAGTCTATAAGTAATGTTTAGAAATACTAAATTATTTGTAAGATTTGAAATGGGCAGTGGAAAAAATAAAATTTTCTTCTTATGGGGATAAAAAGATTGGTCTTTCACAGAATGAATTTGTTCAACACAGGAGATAGATCTCTTTGAGAACCTTGGCTGTAGCTGAAGGCTAGTATAAGAGAAGAGAGGGAGTTTACTTTCAGTGGATGGCAAATTGGGGAACATTTTTTGGAGGGCCTAGGATGGCAACGGAAGAAGGTCGAAGACTATTTCAAAGCATTTGGAAATAATGACATACGAGGGCTGTCCAGAAAGTATCCAGCCATGTAATATGAAAAATAGACACATTTATGGCTGGATATTTTTTGGACGGCCCTTGTATATTTGAGTAAGGAAGTAATAAAGTGAATGCAGGATTTTAAGATCAACTCAAGAAGATATTTAACAAATATTGATCATTGACTATATCCCAAATAGTTTTTTATATGCAATTTAATTTAATGATAAGAAACTATGAGTCCTGTTTTATAGATGAGGAAATTTAACTTTGGACTGATGAATAAATTTGCCCAATGTTACACATCTAGCAAGTGGAAAAGTTGAGATTTGACTTCAATTTAACTAGGTATGTCTCTATGAAATGAGTTAATTAATTAAGCCATAGTAAATTCAGTGGGAATGGCAAAGCAATGACAAAAAAAAGAGATATTGAGAAGTGAGATTCAAAAAGACTTGAGACTTAGCAACTGATGTGGAATACGAGACAAAAATAGGAGTAAAAACTGCAGTTACTTTGCTAGGTTATTGGAAGAATATTAATGCTAAGAAAGTTTTGAGTAGCAGTCAGATTGAGGGAAAAGATAATCTCTACATTCTGTTTTTTTTTTTTTTTTTAAATCTTGCCTTTCTTTGTATACAGAGTTTGGATTTACAGTCTGGTTTTACCATAGGGGTATGCTTAGTTTAAAGTGGCAAGGACTTTGCTGTTATACACCGTGAAGAAAATTGGGAGAGAAGTTAATTCACTATATTTGGTATGACAAGATGGTGGGTTGGGGCAGACTAGGACTGGACAGGGATCTAGAGAATGGAAGTTCCAATGAAGACCATCAATGGCACCAGGCACGCTCAGAAAAAAACACATGCCTCATTGAAGAAATAGGGTAGACACAGATTCTTGTGATATCACAGGCCACTCAGTCAGAATTATCCATCAGTTTCTCCTCTGCCTCTCTTAGTATCATGTGTACTGGCATGCACACAGCTCTTCTTTCTAGCATTTCATCTGAACATGTCTTTCCTCAACAGATCCTGAAGCTATAGCACCTCTTCTTTCCTCCTACACATCTTGTAGCAGAAGCTCTGCTTTGACCTCGCCATCACATTGAAAATAAACTTTGCTATTATGTGTTTATGTCCTTACTATTGCCTTTATGTTCCTGGAATATTTGAATTTTAATTGACCAGTGAGGAAATGACATTTTCAAACTACAGCTCTGGCCCAATAAAGTAAATACACTTTCATGTAAGTGGAATAATATGATGCATGGTGCACCCCAGAAGAGTCTGAAACTTGTTCTCAGCCAACCAATCGCTCATCAGGAAAGATTGTCTATGGTTTTAGTTCTGCCAAAAGCTTGCCTTGTGCAGCACCACAACACAGCCCAAAATTAGAGAGTGGCTACTTTCAAAATAACTTTCTAACATAGCTCCACAGTCTTCATTCATTCTTCCTAATCCTAAGAAAAATAGGAAAACTTGAGATAGGATTCAAGTGGGAATGTATAAGGGAATATAGAAAATAATTATTGACAACTTTAATTTACAGCTTATGAGCAAGTAGCTTAGAAGGTATAAAGAATCTTTGGGCTGCAAAAGTGAGGCAAGAGAAGGAAAAAATTGAAATCAATGTCGATATTTAAAGCAACCACTGCAATAAAACAAATTACTCTCACTACTCACTCCGAGATTGCCAACCCTTCTGGCTGATTTCGCCCCTTCAAATACTGCTTTGAAGGTGGATAATCAAGCATAGGGAATCATATGACCTAATTAGTCTTTTCAGGGTATATGAAAAATGTATAGAACTGGTATGAATTGTAATGGGTAGGTAAATGCAAATATTATATTAAAACAAATTATTTTTGTACATTGACTTTTTCTTATGATTTATTCAAAATGAATTTGCACTGTAATTCAATTTCAACTAGTATCCTAGACAACTTACTTTTTATTTTCAGTCAAAAATCTTTCATTAATGAAAGCAAATTGAAATAAAGAACATTTATCCTCTTTGTTTCAGTTCTTTCATAGAAACATTTATCTCCACACTTACTTCTTAGTCTCTTAGCTTATTCCTTGAGAAAGAGCAAAAGAGAAAAGGAGGTGAGGCAGAGAATGTGTTTGTGTATAAAATTAGGTCCTTTTCTAGGAAAAAATTCTAAACGTTGGAAAAATCTAGAAACAATATTCTGAAATTAGCATTAATGAGGTTCTTTAATACTAAAAACATACATAAAGAAAACAGGAAATAAAAACAATTCCCATTTACCATTTATTAGGCTTTAAATAAAAATAATAAATTGTGGATAAAGAGAAGGAGGATGAGAAATGTAGTAGGTGGAGAGCTCAGCATTTGGGGGCAGTTTCATTTTTCTGTTTAGAAATTTTGCATTGTATTCTTTCCTTGTGGGAGCATATTTCTAAGAAAAATTCTAGCAGTCACTTCCATCATAATAAGATGGCTGCTTCTCTTTATGGCTTTTCTTCTGTTTAACATAATTGCATTGTAACAAAGTTTGGTCTTAAGCCATATGGTGAACCTTTCACAGAGGCATTTTTAAGCATCAGTCACTGTCTGGAAAATATCTTTTTGGGTAAGTAGCAAGGGAACTTTGAAAAAAGATTCCTGTGCCCTTCAATGGGGCACAGTAAAGAAGCTCCTGAACTGAAGTGATGGTTGTGTTAGTGGAAATATGTGGTCATATGACTCAGGGACACAATCTGTCCCTTTCTTTTAATGCCTTGGCACTGACCTGATTCCCTAGATCCCTGATACAATCCTAGAGACAGAAATAAAATTAAAATATCCTGCTAGCTTGTTTGGAAGAGTTGAAATACAATAAAGGTTGAGTTGGATTGTAAATAAAAGAGAATGATTTTTTTTCACATTATAATCTTTGGTCTGAGATTTATATTCTCTACATAAAATGCAATGCCTTCATTCAAGGGAACTTATGTTCTAGGGTTTTTCAACATAAAGATTTTTCAAAGAAATAAACATTTATCATCATTAGGAATTGGAAAAGAAGAAAACACAGTTAATATATTCCTTGCCATAGAATGGATTTGTGAAAGCACACCTTACTATTTGACTCTTCACTTGGGAGAGAAGGGGCTCAGCTCAGTAAAATGCATATATTTGATTTCAGTAGAAGGAAGCTCTGATTTCAGGCATACTCACGTGTGTACCTTCTGATCTTTTGATGGTATAAATACATACAGGACACTTGGGAGCTAATTAACCTAAAATCTGGTTATGCTATTCATCAGCAGATGGGCCTTCAGTTAAACTTCACTGTAGAAAAAAATATGGTGATATCTCAATTATCAAATCACCTAAGAAGTAAATTGCTTTGAGTATACACCTATCCCTTGTTTAATGACATTAACATTTTTTTTCCTGAAAAACCTGCCTCTAAGTAAAAAGCTGTTAAATGAAAAAAAATTCTATTAATTTTAATAGGAAAATTTATGAGGAGATTCATCCCAAAACACAAATAGAAACAAATATCATTGAACAATAAAACCAATTTAATATAAGTTGGAAGTAATCACAAATAAATATAGTTTGTATCTTAAATGCAATGTCACAATTCACTATCGACCGTATTACCCATACTGCATGTCACAATCCAGTGACCTTTCTGCCACCACCAATCTGTACTTCCCAATTCCCTCACCTCTACCACTCATTCCCCAACCCTCTTCCAATCTAGCAACCACCTGTCTGTTTTCTATATCTATGAGTCTATCCCAGTTCCATTTGTTTGTTCCATTCACTAAATTCCACACACCAGGAAGACCACCTAGCAACTGTCTCTGCCAATCTGACTCACTTCACCTAGCACTGTAGCTTCTAGGTCCATTCATTTTGTTGCAAATGGTAAGATTTCATTCTTTTTTTATGGCAGAGTAACACTCCATTGTACAAATGTACCACTATTTCTTTATCTAATCATCTATTGATGGGCATTTTCGTTGTTTTCATATATTGGTTATTGTGAATAATGCTGCAGTAAACATAGAGGTGCATTGAATATATTTTTTGAATTAGTGTTCTGGATAAACACCCAGAAGTAGAATTGGTGGGACATAAGATAGCTCTGTTTTTAATTTTTTAAGGAACCTCCATGCTGTTTTCAATAGTGACTGCACTAATTTGCAGTATAATTTGTTATCAGGTACCAATACTTCAACTTTGGTCTTCTTTCTCAAGGATTGTTATAACTATTTAGTAACTTTTATGTTTCCATATAAATTTTAGTATTATTTGGTCTAGTGCTGTGAGAAATGCCATTGGTGTTTTGATAGGAGTTGCGTTGAATCTATAGATGGCTTTAGGTGGTATGGACATTTTAACTATATTAATTCTTCCTATCCATGAGCAAGGTTTATGTTTCCATTTATTTGTATTTTCTTTAAATTCTCTCTGCAATGTCTTACAATTTTTTTAAAGTACAAATCTTTTACTTCCTTGATTAAAGTTATTCCTAATTATCATATTTTTTGATGCAATTATAAATGGGATTGTTTTCTTAATTTCTCTTTCTGTTAGTTTGTTATTGGTATATAAAATGCATCCAGTTTCTGAATATTAATTTTGTATTCTACTACTTTACTAACTTCATTTATCAGTTCTAATAATGTTTTGGTGGAATCTTTGGGATTTTCTATATGTAGTATCATGTAATCTGAAATCAATGACAGTTTTGTTTTTTCTTTTCCAGTTGAATGCCTTTTATTTCTTCTTCTTTGTCTGATTGCTATGGCTGGGAATTCCAGTACCATGCTGCATAAAAGTGGTGAAGGTGGGCGTTATTGTCTTCCTTCTGATCTTACAGGGAGTGTTTTTAGCTTTTCCCCATTGAGTTTGCTGTGAGTTTATCACATATGGCATTTATTATGTTGGGATATGTTCCCTCTATTCTCACTTTGCTGACAGTTTTTGCCATAAATAAATGCTGGATTTTGTCAAGTGCTTTTTCTGTATTTATTGATATGACCATATGATTTTCACTTTTGATTTTGTTTATGTGGTGTATGACATTAATTAATTTGCAGATATTGAATCAAGCTTGCATACTAGAAATAAATCCCACTTGATCATGGTATATGATCCTTTTAATGTATTGATGTACTAAATTCAGTTTGTTAGTATTTTGTTGAGGATGTTTATATTTATGTTCATTAAAGATATCAGCCTATATAGTTTTCTTTGTTCTTTTCTTTCTCTGTTTTTTTTTTTTTTTTTTTTTTTTTTTTTTTTTTTTTTTTTTTTTTTTTTTTTTTTTTTTTTGGTAATCTTCTTGTCTGGTTTTAGAATCAGGGTAATAGTGGTCTTGTAAAATGACCTTGGAAGGCTTCCCTTTTGCTGACATTTTTGTAATAGTTTAAGAAGAATAGGTGCTCATTTTAGCTTGAATGTTTGATAAAATTCACCTGAGAAGATATCTAGTCCAGGACTTTTGTTTGTTGGGAGCTTGTTGATTACTGATTCAATTTTGTTGTGATGAGTCTGTTTAGATTTTCTGTTTCTTCTTGGTTCAGCCTTGGAAGAGCGTATGTTTCCAGAAATTTATCCATTTCTCCCAGATTGTCCAATTGGCTGGTGTATAGTTGCTTGTAGTATTTTCTTAAATTTTTTTATATTTCTGTGGTGTCCATTGTCACTTCTCCTCTTTCACTTCTGATTTTATTTATTAAGGTGCTCTTTCTCCTTTTTTGTAAGGAGTCTGGTTAAAGGTTTGTCAATTATGTTTATCTTTTCAAAAAACCAGCTTTGTTTAATTGATTTTTTTTGTCTCTATTTTATTTCTACTATGATCTTTATTATTTCCTTCTTTGTACTTACTTTGGGTTTTGTTTGCTGTTCTTTCTCTAGTTCCCAAAGGTGTAAAGTTAGATGGACTGTTTATTTGAGATTTTTCTTGTTTCATTAAGTAGGCCTTCATGCTATGAATTTCTATTTTAGAACAGCTTTTGCTGTGTCCCATCGATTTTGTATCATTGTGGTTTCATTTTTGTTTGTTTCAAGATATCTTTTGATTGTTTCCTTGATCTCATTGTGGACCAATTTATTATTTAGTAGCATGTTATTTAGCTTCCATGTGTTTGTGGCTTTTTCAGCTTTTTGTAATCGATTCCTAGTTTCATACAATTATAATCAGGAAAGACACTTCACATAATTTCAATCTTAAATTTATTGAGACATTTTTGTAGCCTAACATGTGGTCTATCTTGGAAAATCTATATGCGCTTGAAAAGAATGTATATTCTGTTGTTTGGAGTAAAATGCTCTAAAAATATCAATTAAACCCATCTGGTCTAGTGTGTCTGTTAAGGCCATTGTTTTCATATTGATTTTCTGTCTGGAAGATCTGGCTATTGGTGATAGTGAGGTATTAAAGTCCCCTACTACAATTGTGTTACTATAGATCTCTGCCTTTATGTTGGCCAATATTTGCTTTATATATTTAGGTGCTCCTATGTTTGGTGCAAAAATGTTTACTAGGGTGAACCTCTTGTTGGATTGGTCCCTGTATTATTATGTAATGCCCTTCTATGTTTCTTATTGTTTTTGTTTTAAAGTCTATTTTGCCTGATATAAGTATTGCTACTTAAGTTAATTTCTCATTTCCGTTTGTGCAAAATATCTTTTTCTATCCCTTTACTTACAGTTTTTGTTGTGTCTTTTGACCTGAGGTGAGTCTCTTGTTTTGACAATTAAGTTAATGACCTCATTCTAGAAAAAGTACTACATACTTCATTGCTGAATATCACAATGGTCACTTTTGAAGTACTCACCTTGTGAAGCTATACACTGAAACCAGTGCCTAGTCACCCTTCAAAGTAATTTTGGAACTCTTTTTCTGGAATGACCATCACAGCTGTTGTTGTATTACCCTTGATGTCACAAATGTCATCAAAATGTTTTTCTTTTAATATTTCTTTATCTTCTAGTAAAGAAAAAAGTCACTGGGGGCTGGATCAGATAAGCAGGGAGGTTGTTCCAATACAGTTATTTGTATACTGGCTAATAACTCTCTCAGAGGCAGTGCTATGTGAGTTGGTGTATCATTGTGATGCAAGAGCCATGAGTTGTTGGCCAAAAGTTTAGGTCATTTTTTTTTTAACTTTTTCATGCAGCCTTTTCAGCACTTCTAAATAGTAAACTGGTTGACTGTTTATCTACTTGTTATAAATTCATAATGAACAATACCTCTGATATCAAAAAAGTTTAGCAACATTGTTTTAACTCATGATTTAAAGTAATGACACTTTTTGGTCATGGAGAATTAGCTAATGCCATTGTGCACTTTGACACTGTTTTAGGGTTGCGTTGGTACTCTCATGTTTCATCACCAGTGATATTACAAAAGTAATTGCAGTTTTTGCATTGTTGAAATTTGCCATTTGATATTGGAATACATTCTTAAATAATGTGGTTATGTTATACATCATTTTAATGTGCATTTCTTGCTTTATTTTTTTTGATAATAACATTATTTGCTGTTTATTTTAGACTATGAAAATGATGTTAGACAAAAAGCAAGCAAGAGGAATTTTTAAATTTTAAATGGTTCATAAAGCAGCAGAGACAACTTGCAACATCAACAATGCATTTGTTCTGGGATAGTACAGTGGTGGTTCAAGAGTTTTGCAATGGAGACAAGAGCCTTGAAGATAAGAAGCATGGTGGACGGCCATTGGAAGTTGACAATGACTAATTGAGAGCAATCACCAAAGCTGATCTATATGAGAAGTTGCTGAAGAAGTCAACCTTGATCATTTTATGGCTGTTCAGCATTTGAAGCAAATTAGAAAGGTGAAAATGCTCAATAAATTGGTGCCTCATGAGCTGACCAGAAATTTTAAAAAAATCATCTTTTTAAAGTGTCATCTTCTCTGATTCTACACCATTAACAATGAACCATTTCTCAATTGGATTGTGACATGTGACGAAAAGTAAATTTTATATGACAAGCAGCTTTGACCAGCTCAATGGTTGGACCAAGAAGAATTTCCAAAGCACTTCCCAAAGCCAAACTTGTACCAAAAAAATCTCATGGTCACTGTTTGGTCTGCTGCTGGTCTGATCCACTACAGTTTTCTGAATCCCAGCAAAACCATTACATCTGAGAAGTATGCTCAGCAAATCAATGAGATGCACCAGAAACTGCAGTGCCTGCAGCCAGCATCTGTCAACGACATCCGATTGCACATCACACAACCAATGCTTCAAAAGTTGAACAAATTGGGCTATAAAATTTTGTTTCATCTGTCATATTCACCTCACCTTTCACCAACTGACTACCACCTTTTCAAGCATCTTGACAACTTTTTGCAAGGAAAACACTTTCACAACCAGCAAGATACAGAAAATGCTTTCCAAGAGTTCATTGAATCCTGAAGCACAAATTTTTATGCTACAGGAATAAACAAACTACTTTCTCATTGGCAAAAATGTGTTCATTGTAATGGTTCCTATTTTGATTAATAAAAATGTGTTTTATCCTAGTTATAATGATTTAAAATTCACAGTCCAAAACTGCAATTACTTTTGCACTAACTGATGACACAGCCAAAACATTGTCTTGCCTCTCCAAAAGGTTCTGGCTAACTTCAATTCTCCTTTGTTTTTGTTCATTGGTGAACTCTTTGGGGACAAATTTTACACACACCTTTCTCATGCTGATTTTCACCTAAGATTTTCTTAAATGTTTCTCTATTAATGTTTACTTGGTCTGCAATGCTTCTCACAGACAGCTGATAGTTTTGGTTCATAGTTTGACAAGGTCTTGCAATGTTTTTGGCAGTTCTGCTTGTTACTGGCTACCCTGACCTCTCTTCATCAGTGATGTTTTCTCTGCTCTCAGGTAACCATTTAACCCATTTGTACACTGCCATTTTTATCATGGCATTATCCCCATAAACTTGGACTATGTGATAGTGCCATGGGACAATGCCATGATAAAAATGGCAATTCCTGATTTCACTTTCACTCTTGTCAATTTTAACAAGAAATTTAATGTTTGTTTGTTATTCTAATTCAAGCTCCAACATTCTTGTGATGACACATAAAAACGCACAATAATGAATACCACTTGGCAAGACACCACTTACACAGTGACACAAATACAGCTGTGACAGATATACCAAAGATATGAAACTTTACTGAGTTGTTTGTATGGTGTTGCCAATATAGTGCGTGATGACAAGTTCATGAGCTTTATTGTCAGACCTGTATGCAAGGGTCTTGTTTACTTATCCATTCAGCTATCCTATGTCTTTTGATTGGAGCATTTAATTCATTTGCATTTGAAGTGATTAGTTACTGCCATTTTCTTATTTATATTTTTGATCTTTATATTTTTGTCTTCTTTTTTCTTCTGCTTAAAGGAGTCCTTTTAACATTTCTTATAACACTGGCTTAGTGGTAATAAATTCTTCTAGCATTTTCTTGTCTGGGAAGTTCTTCATCTCTCCTCCAATTTTAAATGATAGCCTTGCTGGGTAGAGTAGTCTTAGTTGCTGCCCTTAGTTTTTCATTACTTTGAATATTTCCTGCCACTCCCTTCTGGCCTGAGAAGTTCCTTTTGAGACGTCAACTGGGAGTTCCCTTGTAAGTAACAAATTGTCTTTTTCTTGATGCTTTTAGGATTCTCTCCTTGTCTTTAACCTTTGTCATTTTAATTATGATATGTCTTGGTATGGGCCTGTTTTACTCTTGTTTTTGGACTCCCTTCTCTTCCTGGGCTTTTATTTCTATTTCCCTCACCAGGTTAGGGAAATTTTCCATCCTTATTTCTTTGAATAGAATCTTGATCCCTTACCCTGCTCTTTTCTTTCTGGTACTCTTATGATGTGAATATCATTATACTTGATGTTGTCCCAAATATCCCTTAAACTATTTTCTCTCTATATTTATTTGTTTATTTTTGCTGTCATAATTGGGTGTTTTCTGCTACCTTGTCTTCAAATAACTGATTTAATTCTTTGCTTCATCTAATCTGCTCTTGATTCCTTTCTAGTGTATTCTTGATTTTTGTTATTAAATTTATTATTTCTGACTTTTTTTAAAGTTATGGCTTCTATGTCCTTGTTTATGCTTACTCTCTCTTTGTTGAAATTCTCACTAAGTTCCTTAACCATTCTTATAACCAGTGTTTTAAACTCTGTTCTTGGTAGGTTGGTTGCCTCCATTTCATTGACTTCTTTTTCTGGTGGTTTATTTTATTTGGGACATGTTTCTTTGTTTCCTTATTCTGGCTGCCACTCTGTGTTTGCTTCTATGCATTAGGTGAATCCCCTATATCTTTTAGTCTTTGATGGGTTGCCTTATGTAGTATATGTCCTGTGTGGTCTGATAGCACAGTTTTGCTGATCTCCTGTGCATGTGTTTCTTTAGTGTTCATTGTATGTGTTGTGTGTATTCTCTTATTATAGTTGAGCTTAGATCGTTTTTGGTGCATTAATGGGTGAGGTTGACTGCTAGGCTGACTGGGTATGAGTATTGACTATGCCCACAGTGTATTAGGTACTATGTGGAGGCTGTCTTCTCATCATGGAATTTGTTCTATAGGCTCTTGTGCCTGTTGAGACAATCTTTTGGGTGTGCAACTTGTGGGGCTAATCAAGTAGTGCTCTGTTGTGGTCTGAGGTCAGCCTCTGGGTGTGTTTTCTCTGGTGTCTCTTTCAATGAACTCCCATGAAGGCCAATTTCAGTACTGCCTGTGACTGGCATGGGTCTACCCAGTAGTAGCTACAGACCTATATGTGGTTGGTTACTGTCTGTATTGACATGTGGAGGTGGCCTTGCTATGAACCAAAGCTGGCTGCCACCAGTATTGTCCCTGGGGTATCTTAGCAAAAGGCCCAGGGACTCATATATCTTCTGCCACTTCCCAGGTGCCCATAAGGCTCAGCTGTTGAAAGACTCTCCTTAAGTGTGCAGGTAAAGCTACTGAAGCCAGTGCTGAGAGTGCCATCAGCAATGGATCCCTTGGTGGGCAGGGCAGGGTTCCAGGGAGTTGTGGGACATGGGCAGTGATTTTTACAAAGTTAATGCAGTTTAGTTTCTTGCGCTGGTACTGGGCCCATAGCTATTTCACAAAAATTCCCCCAGAACACTGTGGCCAGCCACTGATAGCCTTAGGCCTGCAGGTCCTCAAGAGATGCCCAAGAGAGGCTGTGGTGCAGGTGTGGCTTGCTGTTCTCCACCAAAATTTCCCTGAGCCATTGAGAGCCCTCTGCTACTGTAAAAGCCTTTCACAGCTTGTGGGGTAGGGCTGATAGCTCATTAGCTGAGAGTGCCCCATGTGATACAGTACTAAGTGGGCAGAGTGGGAACCCTGTGTGTCACCAAGGTAGTGCACATGCACAGATTTTATCCAACCAAGGCAGTGTCAGATTTGGCCCTTTGTGGGACGGTTCAACAAAGAAAAGAGGGTGCCCTCTTGTACGTTACATGTTAGGCCAGGCTCTACACAGAGATGATGGCTGGTCCCTCCAGCCCTTGCCCTGAAGCCACACACACCTTCCCACTTCCTGGGGGAACTTTGCCAAGGACGTGTCCCTCCTAGTGTTCAACCACCATCTGTGGGTTTTGGGTCAGCTAGTTTCATGTCTCCACCCCTCTTACCAGTCACAATGTGGTCTCTTCTTCAGACACCTAGTTATAGGGGTTCTGTTCAGCTAGTCTTCAGATGATTCATGGGGTTTATTCTATAATTTATTTGCAATTTTGGTGTGATCCTGGGAAGCAATAGGCATAGTGTTTACCTAATCTGTCATCTTTGACCTCCTCCCAGCACAGGTTGTTATGAGGAAGATGGAAGCAGAATAACTATTTAGCAGTGGGGGTAGTTTTCAAAGAAGCTTTCCTTAGAGAGCCATGAAAACTTCAGATCACAGAAGAGAGAGGCAAACAAGTGGATGAGGTTAGTGAACCAAATATCATGTTCTTGGTGATTTTGTCTAGGGCCATGCTTGTTACTGTATTGGGTCTTGTGTGATCTAGAACCACATTTATGAAGTCTGAACTGACCTGCAATGTCCTTAAACACCTAGTAAGGCAAATGGCTATTCTCCTTATTATGCTCTACTCTTTTTTTGACATAGATTTCCTAAATGCCTCAAAATTAGATAGGCCTTTAATAGCAAACATTCAAGTTTAATAAACTTTTATGAAAGTTATTTTTCTTTGTAAGAGGATGTCTAAGCCAAAAAATGATTAGCATAGAAAGCAAAATATATCATTGATACTCAAATATCTGTTGACCATGAGGTAGCTCATTTTCTCCATGTAAGTAATGTCACAAGACCATGATCGTTAAGTGTCCAATATACCTTAAGTGTGTCAATTGCCAAGACCCTTTTTGGATTACTTATTAGGATATAACTCCACTTTTCTTAGCCTCATAATACAAATGAATGCTACTTTTATATATAATTTTTGGGTGTAAACATGCCCTGTGCTCAGGTTGAAAAGCAGAGTGATTTCTAGCCATGGCTTTTCTTAAACTCTAGTATTTCATCAAGAATTTTTATATAGTTTAACATTAACCAATAGAAGAACACTTGGAATTTCTTATCAACTCATCCAGACACTGATGGAAAGCATTCATAAACTAAAAAAAATTTTTTTTCTGGATGGACTGAAGAAGTTCTAGTGTGCCAAAAACTTTCCTTTAGATTATTCTCTTTTAAATTGTATCACTATTACTGGTTCATCTGAACTTTTTCTATCTATATTTGTCAAACAACTAAAATGATTTTGTGGGATATTTTTTCCATGTTAAATGTAGGCTTTAAAAAAATTCATTGCAATTGAGCATGTCATTTATCCGTCTGCCCATTTTTCTTATATTAAAAGGTCTCCTGCTGGAATTTAATTTCAAGTTAAATCTTTACCCCACCCTCAGGCTGTGAGACTGAATTAAATAAATCCCACTAAAAGTAATAAACCAGTCTTAGCTGTGGTCTTGTGATATCAGTTGTCAGCCTGTCAGAGCAAATCTGAGTGTTAAATTCACTGCTTCTGTTAGTGAGGAAAGAATCAGAACACCAAAAAGCCCAGGATAGCAGAACTGCTGCAGTCGTTCTAGTTTCCTCTCAGCAGCAGTACTTAAGAATGCAAGAAAATACCTTTGAAGATGATTTTCTTGATGACACTCTTTTAAAATTCATATTGATGTTAAAACATAAAGGCTCAGCCATGGTTATTATACTTTATTTAGTGATGTTGCGAGCCTGTGAGATCTATTAGCAAGAAGGTAAAATTCTTTTATGAGAGGAGGAACAAGACAGAATATTGTACTGATGGGGATTGATGAATTTTAAATTTAAAGTGTTAGTCAGGACTAGTGTCCAAATATATGATTGAAAGGCAGACAGTTTTAGAGAGGGAAAGAATAATATGTCATCAATTTCCCCTTATGAAAATTTGTAGGGAGATCAATCCACAAAATGCAGGCAATCCTTCAGACTTCCAAATAAAACACTAAAAAAGGAGGAAATGACATCCCGCCTCAATGGGAATCCCTTCAATGCCCTGTCTATGATATAGGGACACTGGGAAAAGTCTCAAATCAGGCTAGATTTATGGGTGTGACTAATAAAACGTGACAGCTGGCTTCAAATCTGTTGGCTTATCATTCAGCGGGCCAATTTACAAAATACTTGTTTACTCTTCAAATACTGAGGTTGTCCGAAAAGAAAGGTCTTTATTTTTTCAACATTAGTGTCTCCATATTAAATTCTGAAGAGTTAAACTTTTATAAAGAGCCAAAAATCGATAGTGTCAGTGATTTGGTATTTTTAAAGAACAGGAGAACAGCTCAGCAGATTAACTTCCTCTTCTCCATCGGTAAGCACAATATTACCTTCTGTAGGAATATAGCTGAAGGAATTCCCAGGGGTTGAGGAGTGAACTCAGACAATTCTCTGAACAGGATTTCTATAGAGAATTCCACTGTGTAGAAGATGACATTTCAATAATTATTACAGTCACAACTCTCATCTTTCTGCAGATGTAGCATCTTTATTCAAACAGTAGGGATATAGTTAACACAAATGCCTTGTAATTCCTCAAGTCTTCCCTGCCCCTAACCTTTTAAAAACCTTTTATTTACTGATTGGGGAATGAAAATGGTTTTAGGGAAAACATGACCTAGGAAATAGTTTTCTCATTCTGAAGTAAATATTGGCAGTCTAAAATTATGATATTTGATTTGTTATGCCTGAAAACATAGTACAAGGTTATATCTTTTTCTATTTTTATAAAGAGATTATTTTCAAAATGTAAATACAGGGCAAATAATTTTCAGGTTTTTATAACAAAAAAACCAATGCATCATACTGACCTCTATTACAAAATTGGACTTTTCAGGTAGTGGAAAAATATATTTTCACATCAGCAATGAATTTGAATTAAAGGTAATGGATTTTCTATTCTAAGGCTGAGCTTTAATTTTAAATTATTAGATTACATGCTTATTAGAATTTTTATTTTTTGATTTATAAACCTACATTAATATATTTTTTACTTGAATTTTACTTGCTTATTTAGCAAGTTAACTTGAAAAGAGAACGGACTTTGGAACAAGAAAGATCTGGTTTGAAGTCCAATCATTTTATATATTAGCTGTTTAATATCAGAATAACTTGACCACTCTGAGCCTTGCTTTACTCATAAGCACAATGAGATCACACTGCTTTCTTTATGAAATTGCTATTAGGATGAATAAAAGTAATCTGTGAAGCAATTGACTCAGGGCTTTGCATGCATACAACACTCCCTTCTGACTTTGAATTTAAAATAGGTTTTATTGCCTATTATAATCCAAATTAACATGTTTAGCTGAAAATCTTATAATAAGCATCTTCCAAAAAATTAGAGTGCAGAAAATTTTTCAGTCAGGATATGTAACTGATGATTTGAATAAAAGGAAAGATTGTGAAAATATCAAAAAGTTTCTCATTGAATAGTGAACTTGAGATCATAAAATTATTTCATCCTTGATGAATTTTCACAAGATCAGTTTCACAGTTAAAGAATGAATACAGTCACATTAGGTGGTGAACTTATTATACAAGTTGACAATGCACTGTAGAACTGTATGCCTGAAACCTATGTAATCCTTGCTAACAGATGTCACCCCAATAAGTCTAACAATAAAAATGAATTAAAAAAAAGAATGAATACATCACTTGCAATTTCATTCACCTATTTACTCAACAATGATGTACCACTAGCCCATTATGTGCTAACATCTCTGCAAGGCCTGGGGTCTAACAGTGAGCAAAATTACAGCCAAGTTGCTAACAACTCAGTAGGGAAGGGAGACAATAAACTAGAATAACAATAGTAGTAATAACATGTGGAAGCACATGGGGTTGTGGGAGCAATCAACAAATATCATTGTCAACCACAGTTCCATTTCTACTCCTGTTTCTACCCCACTCCATATTTGTAATCATTTTCTATCTTTATACTTGGTTCTCAATTTATTTAAGGTTTAAATATTCCTATTTTGGGGAAAAATGAAAGAATGACCACTTTCCAATGTTTTTGTGGGCTCTTTGCTAGTTTTAGAACGATATAGTTTAAACTGAGCACTGTAACATGTAAGTTTGTGTGGTGGCTGTGTAGTTCAGTTATCCAGAGACAAATTAAATGAGTAGAGTGCTATGCTGTATGCAATACAAACCATCTACTTAGCCAGTATCCACTTCTTTTGACATATGTATACTGCTCAATAGTCTAAGGCTTTTTCTCCCCTCTGTGGACTTAGAGATTTTTCAAGTATTCATTTTAACTATAAAGTCAAGTCGCATTAGAAAAATCAGTGAAAAACACTGGGAGCCCACTAATAAAAAAGTAGATACCTGCTACAATCAGAGCCAAAATGATGATGGTGATAAAAATTATAAACATCTAATATTTATTGAGCACTTATATTTGTTGGTCACTGTTCTAGAAGCTTATATCAACTCATTGGATAGTAGTTATCAGGCACATTATTAAAAAATTACTGGCTTTGGTCACAGGCTTTACATTTGTGACAGGACAAATTTTGCCTGATATCATCAAAATTAGAAGAGCACTATGTTTGGAACCTAGAGGATAATGTGACATTCTGGGCAAGATTTTTTGTAACAGAGAGAAGAAGGAGGGTGAGACAGAAATGATTACATACTCAATTCATCCGAGCCTCTGGGGCACAGTGAATTACTTTATTTGATAAATTAACTGAAAAACACCATTTTTTTTTGGTCACAAACCATTTATTTTGCTGTTCATTTAATTCAGTATAACCAAAAGGGACATGCCTGGAAATTTTTTGACTTTCAAAAATATATCTCCTTGATTCTGTTGATTTCTTAGGGAAGTATAATTGTGAGAATAACATTTAAAAATCTATTCGCTACTTTTCAGGGACCCAGGCACACAATAAATTTAGAGGTTGATGTATTATTGTTAATTCATAAACTAGATGAAAATTTTCCTTTTATGACAACAGGCATGAGTTATGCCTCTTTGTATATTTCTCAAAGTCTAACTTAGTACCGTACACACTGAGGATGCATAATAGACATTAATTGATGGCTTGGCATATGATAAAAATAAAAATATTTCACTACAGTTAAATGCTAAGGTGCCACATTCCTAGTTTCCTTTTCTAGATTACTGATGTCTTCTAAAGCTCAGCAAGTTTTTCCCTTAAAAATAATTCCTTTTCTTCATATCAGATTGTGAGTTAGAATTTCAATGGCTCTGCATATATATTTCAGTAATTCTAAATCAAATAATGATGGAGTATGAGGGCTGGAAGAAACTTTCTGAAGCATGGTGTTGGGGGATTACAAACTCAATTGCCTCCAAGGGTCAGGCAGGTAACATTAATATGTGAATCTGACTGGGTTTAAGATCACAGGGAGGAGGAAAGCCAAGCCGGTAGCAAACTGGAGACTGCAGAACTTGTCAAATTCAATCCCGTAGAAAACAGGTCTGAGGGCTATATTTGGTCCACCAGCTATCTATTTATAAAAGCTGAGGTTAATCCTTTAATTTTTACTATAATATTAGTGCATTTAATCCCTCACTTTTCAAGGAGTTGAAATGCCAAGCTTACTTGGCAAAAATTTTTGAACATTTTATGGCAGTTAAGAGAACTTAGAGCTAAAACATGAATCAGGTTCTTTAACACTTGTTTAACTTCATACCAAAGGTGTATGTGTGGAGGGTACAAGTCTGGAGAACTTGGTACTGTGTGCATTGCTAAGGAAACACAGAGAGACAGTATGAGATTTAACTGATAAAAACATTAATCATGGGTCAAGCTACCTGTGTTGTTAGGTATTTATTTATTCTTAACTGCTATTGTAATGTATTTTTAGTTGTTTTGCTTTTCTAATTTAATTGTTTCACTCTGTTGTCTGACTGTGAACTGTTAACAGTTTTAAACTTGATATGAATAAATAATCATTGTCGGAAATATAGTTCAGGGTCGGAAAGAGCTATACATAAGGTACCTACTTACACTAACAACCCAAATTAACTAAGTTAAATCACACAACTGGTGTATATGAGAGATAGGGGATAGAGACTTAAAAATTACTACTTCCAGGTGTTCTTTTTTGGTTTTAGATTTAAAAATATAAAAATACTCTGGTGAATTTCTTTATGTGTCATTCACTGGCTTTAAAGGAAGATAAACAAAAGCCTACATTTTATGAGCTTTGTCACCTTGAAGAATTTGCTACGCTCACTGAGCTTCACTTTTTTAAAGGATATATTCAGTTTATTTGCCATAAAGTTAGTTTTAAGATTAAATAAGAAAATTTCTGTAAGCGTCATGCACAAAGCTTGTTCATATTTGATGATAAGAAAAATGCTTTTCCTACCTTGTATGCCCTAAACCCATTCCCTTCTCCTTTCTCCCTGGATCTCAGCCTGTAACTTCTTTAAACCAGTTGGCAACAAATTGGTCTGCATTCTATTCTTTCACTCCAGCTGAGATCATCAACAATGTTGTGGGCTTTGTTTGTAATACATTGTTAGATTAATCCTTTTATATATAAAAAAATGAATGTAAACATTTTCTTTAAAGAGCTTCCTTGGAGATTTTCACCCTCTAGTTAAATAACAATTTGTATTCTTCAGAAAACATTATTATTTTTATTTTGGTTAATGTATCATTCCTCTTTGTACTTTTTCTTTCAAGGAAAATAAGATGTTACAGAAGGCCTCCAAATGTTGCAGGGTCTTTAAATGCTCACCATAGGAAATCTGGGTCTCTAAAATTAGTACTGCTGATTTGAAGGGTAAGAAGCCACTCTGTTATCAGAATGGCTACAAACTAGAATCCCAGCTCAATTCTCTGGAAAAGAAGCCCAACCAATGTTCTGTTTCAAGACATAATTTTTTAGAATTTTTGAAAATATTTAGTGAATTTGGTCAATGGTTCTCTGCTGTTTCATCCCTAACAGACACAAAAAGTTCAAATAGATAATGGACCTTCAGCAAGCAAGAGGAACCCAAATGTGTTTCCCTACAAAATTAAGTAATACATGGTTGTCATTACCAAGAAATTGGGTGGCCGGGACTTCACTGGCTTTAGTACTGAAAGTCTCAAGAAACCTCTCAGTCCTGGGCAAACTGCCACAATTTGTCACCTAACCAGGAAACAACACACTATATAGGTGAATACAGTAAAAATAAATAAAAGTAATAATTTCACCTGGCTACCTTCCCATCCTTTCACAACATGATGCTTATACCAATAAACATGTAAAACAAATAGAGGTGGTTTGTTTTCCTTTGTTTTTTATTGAAATAGAATCATATCGTACACATTTCTCTACAACTAGCTTCATTTTCCTTGATTAAAAACATTTTTTTTCCTGTACAGAGCATAGAGATAACAGAACTGAATATTGCATTTTAGCATGACTGGGTTCAACCAGCTGAAACTAATAAATAACTATGAATTTTGAGTGCTTCCAGGATACCTACCAGATCCTTCATGGACCAAACTAAAGACTCTTTTCTGACCAAGGAACAATGGAAAATGTTTAACAAAAGGTATACAGTTCTATGAACTCATTTAGTTAAATCCAGAGTTTAGTTTTCAATCCTGTTTGATATAACCATCAATTACTCCTCTATAACATTTAGGAAATCCTGACTTTCTCCTTCAGAAAAATCACTCAGTAAATTTTATTCACTGTGGAATGGTCCAGTAACTTCACCTTTTTTGTTTTTTAAAGCTCTGATAGTCTTTGTTTAAAAATATAATACCTAACAGTACATAATGGACACACAGATGCATATGTGTGTATATGATTTTTTAAAATTATTTTCTTTTTTACTTTAAAAAATATTTATTTTTTAAATTACATTTTTACTTATAATATTATAATGGTTTTGGGTGTACAGTGCAGTGATGATTCATTTATATAACTTACTAAATCCTCATTCCAAAACATCTGGTTCCCCTCTAAAATTATGTATAGTTATTACAATGTTGTGGCCTATACGCCCTATGCTGCATTTTATATCTCTGTGACTATTCTATGACTATGAATTTGTACTTCCTGATTTCTTTCCCTTTTTCCCCACTCCTCAAGCTCTCCTCTTATCACTCTAACAAATGTAGTATCCATCTAACACCATACACGGTTACTGCAAACTTCTTGACTGTATTCCCATGCTACATACTATACGTTCTGGGTTATTGTCTTGTAACAATCAAACTAAATTTCTCCATCCCTTTCCCTTATTTTGTGAACTCTCCCATCTCTCCTCCCAGAGTAAAGAAGTCCCCCTAACATTCCTCGTAGTACTGATTTGGTGGTGATGAATACCTTTAGCTTGTTCTTATCTGAGAAGCTCTTTATTTACCCTTCAGGTTTGAATGCTAGCCTTGCTGGATACATTATTCTTGGTTGTAGATCCTTGGTTTTCATCACGTTGAATATTTTTCTGCCAATCCCTTCTGGCCTGTAAAGTTTCTGGTGAGAAATCAGCTAAGAGGTGAATGGGTGTCCCCTTATAAGTTACTACTTGCATTTCTTTTGCTGTGTTTAGAATTTTCTCGTTTTCTTTAACCTTTGCCATTTTAATTAGGATGTGTCTTGGTGTGTTCCTGTTTGAGTTCATGTTGTTTGGGACTATCTGTTTTTTGGGCTTGTAAGTCTATTTCCTTTACCAGGTTAGGAAAACTTTTCCTCTGTCCCTTCTGGTGGGCCTATGATTTGAATATTTTTACATTTATTATTGTAGCAGAGGAATCTCAAACTATTCTCATTTTTTTGGATTCTTGTTTCTATCTGTTGCCTTGATTGAATGTTTTCTGCTGGTTTTTCTTGCAAATCACTGCTTTGTGCTTCAATTTCATCTAGTTTGATGACTTTTATTTCATGCTTTATTTCAGTTTATGTAGTCATTGTCTCTCTCTGGTGCCTTATAATGGTTTATATGTCTTCTTTAAGGCTTGCTAACTTTCTGTTGAAGTTATTCAGTTTCTTAAACATTTTTATAATCATTGCTTTGAGCCTGTTTCTGATGGGTCATTTGTCCCCATTTCTTTTCTTTTCTGTTGTTTGGATTAATTTTGAGCTTCCTTTTCCTGGTTTCTCATGTTGGCAACCTCCCTGAACCCTCGCTGCTATAGTTTCTTTGGTGTTAACTGCTGATAGTGGGTGGGCAGAGGTCTGTAGGGAACAGGCATTCATGGTTTTGTTTACTTCCTGGCACTGCATGGGTCATGCAGAGAGTTTGGGCATGATTGTACCTTTCTGTTTTTGAGTTTGCCCACAGCCTTGGGGTCAGGGGTCCTGTATGTTGGTCTTTCAGACCGTGCTGGTTGTGGGCTGAAAAACATACATGCAGCCCTCTCTCTCCTTCTCCTTCCTGGCTTGAGCATTTGCACTGTGGCTCCTAACTGCCCAGTCACTCCCCATCTTCTGGGAACTGGAGTAAAGTCCAGCCTCTTCATTTTGTGGACTGGTCTGCACCTCCTGGGAGCCAAAGGGAGCTCTGGATGTGGTATCTCACACTCCCACCTCTGGGCCTCCTTTCTTCTGTCCCACAGACCGAGTGAGATCCTGAGCACTGTCCTGCTGCCTTTTCCTCCTCCCTCCTCTAGTGGTGGAGTTCCAGGCAGGACCCATGTAACTGCGTCCCTGCACTTCCCCTTTTATTTCTCCTTTGTTTAACCCTCTGCCCACCTGCAGGTACCTTAATGTGATGAGCAGGTTTTTTAGCTGTGATTGTGCATTGTGTAGAGAGTCTTTAGTTGAATTATAGATGTTTTATTAGTTGTAATCTCCAGAGGAATTTTCCTGAAGTCCCTCTCACACTGTCATTTTGTTGTTCTCTCTCTATATGCATATATATATATATATATATATATATATATATATATATATATAATATCATGCATTTTTTTTTGCAATTGCTGTTTTAGTGAAGTGTCTTTTCTTATTTCTTGCCTGTCTCCAATAGGTTGTTACATAGATTTTCTGTGTTAACCTGTGAAATATTTTTCTCTAATTTTCTCCATGCTCATAGTATGTATATAAAACTTGTATAATTGTATATAATAAAAGGTGGATTTTGGTTTCATTTGTTTAATAAAAATGGCATCATATTAAACTTGTGGGGAGAAACCTTCAAAAGTGACTTTCAATGATCCCTTCTTCTGGTATTTATGTCTTTGGCTCATTCTTTGTCCTTGAATGTAGGCTGGAGCTATGGTTTGCTTCAAATGCCTATGGCAAATGTGACGGTATATCAATTCCAAAATTAGGTAATAAAAGTCTGATTTATGTCTTACTGGCACTGTATCTTGCTCATTTTGAAGAATCCAAATGCATTGTTGTGAACTGCCTTTTGAAGAGACTCACATGGCAAGGAACTGAGGATAGTCTTGAGTAACAGTACGGAACATCATATTGTACATAACATTCTACAACTCAGTTTTCAGCCTGCAAGAACTGGATTCTGACAATAACTACTGAGTGGGCTTACAAGCAGATCTTGACTCTGTTGAACCTTCAGATAACTTTAAGCCGGCTAACACTTCAATTGCAGCCCTGTGAGATGCCCTGGGCAGAGGACTGTGTTAAGATATGCCTGGATTTCTAGACCCAGAGAAACTTTGAGATAATAACTGTTGTTGCTTTAAACCACTAAGTTTGGAGGTAATTTATTATGTAGCTATAGATAATATAATACATTTCTATAAATACTATGTTTTAAATTTAACAGGATACTATAGAAATATATTCAAATTAATTGATAAAAGTTTGATTCGTTGTTTGTAATGATAGCATAATATCACCTAATGGGAGTTGTCAGAAGTTATTCAAATATTTCTCTATCAATAGTCACTAATTTGCCACTGTATTTGTAGTAGTAAGTTTTAAATTAGGTAGGTGCTATGAAAATTCAATTAGAAGTTTATTATCTTATTTTTCTATACTTCAAATGTTCACTTATTATAGAAATTGGGAAAAAGCACAAGAAAAAAATACTAAGGATGTCACTTTTTCTCATTCTACAAAAAACCTAGATCAATCATGACACCATTAATTCAGAATGATATGTATATTTTTGTTTATTTTGAAGGAAGCATTTGATACTTCAAAATACAAAAATAAAAAGAAACATTATTTTCTTAGCTTCACTAACTATATGAATTCTCTTTAAACTCTCTGCAGAAGTATAAAGTTACTAAAATTATTTAATCTTAGGATAGAAGACATGTTAAAAATTACCTAGTATAATCACTCATTTTATATTTTAACTCCTATGAAGGTTTTGACATTAAAAGGTATCTTAAACAATAATTTCTAATGTTCCAAATAATACAAATATTCAGTGTAAAAATGTAAATATTACAGATGATACTAAAGTTCCCTGTTCTTTCCTCCCTCCCTGAGGGAACTATGCCTGTTGATTTGTATATTGATATGTGGTAATGCATATTTTTTAATACTTTTTTGAGGCCTTTAATTCATGCAGATATGTGTATATAACATCTGTAGAAACTATATATTACATCATATTGTACATAACATTCTACAAGATGTTTTAGCCAGTGTCAATTGAAAATACAATTTTAATACATTATTTATTTACTTATTTATTTATTTTATTGTTAAATCTATTGGGGTGACATCAGTTATTAAAAATTACATAGGTTCCAGGTGTACAATTCCAAAATCCATTTTTTATGTGTTCACCATCCAGAGTCTTTTTCCATCACCATATATTTGACTCCCCCTCCCTCCCCTCCCACCTCACTCACCGCTTATTCTCCACTAAACAATTTACTACATCCATTAGTTTTTGTTTCTTTGTTGCTTTCAGTTTTATATTCTGCATATGAGTGAAGTCATATGGTTCTTGTTTCTTTTCTTTCTGGCTTATTTTGCTTAGCATGATGATCTCAAGGCCCATCCATGTTGTCACAAATGGCAATATTTCAACTTTTCTTATAGCTGATTAATATTCTATTATTTATATGTACCAGAGCTTCTTTATCCAGTCATCTATCAAAAGGCACTTTGATTGTTTCCATGTCTTAGCCACAATGAACAGAGCTGCAATGAACATCGGGGTCCATAAGTCTTTGTGGACCCAAGTTTTCAAATGTTTGGGGTAGATACCCAGAAGAGGGATTGTTGGGTCATATGATAAAACCATTCCCAATTTTCTGAGGAACCTCCACACTGTCCTTTACATCTACACCAATTTTCATTTCCAACAGCAGTGTGCAAGTGTTCTTTTTTCTCCACAGCCTGTCCAGCACTAGTTATTTCTTGTCTTGTTGATAACAGCCATTCTAACAGGTGTGAGGTGGCATCTCATTGTGGTTTTGATTTGCATTTCCCTAATAGGTAATGGAATTGAGCATTTTCCCCTAAAGCTGTTGGCCATTTGTATGTCTTTATAGGTGAAGTGTCTGTTCAGGTCCTCTGTCCATTTTTTTAGAAGTATTTTTATTGTTAGACTTATTGTGGTGACATTGGTTATTAAAAAGTACATAGGTTCCAGGTATACAATCTAGTGAAATTTATTTTGTCCTTGAGTTTTTTTGTTCATTTGTTTTTTCTTTGTTGCTTTCAGTTTTACATTCCACACATGAATAAAGTCATATGGTTCTTTGTTTTTTCTGTCTGGCTTATTTCACTTAGCATGATGATCTCTAGCTCCTTCCATTTTGTTGCAAATGGCAGTATTTCATCCTTTCTTATAGCTGATATAAGGTATTATATTAATATTCCATTGTGTATATATATATTTACCACAGCTTCTTTATCCAGTCATCTGTCGCAGGGCACCAAGACATGGTTGTTGCCATGTCTTGGCCATTGTGAACAGCGCTGCAATGAACACTGGGGTACACAAGTCCTTGTGGATTAAGGTGTTCAATGTTTTTGAGTAGATCCCCAGAAGGGGGATTGCTGGGTCATATGGTAGCTCCATTCCCAATTTTCTGAGGAATCTCCACACCATCTTCCATAGTGGTTGTACCAGTTTGCACTCCCACCAGCAGTGTGTGAGAGTTCCTTTTTCTCCACATCCTCTTCAGCACTGGTTTTTCCTTATCTTGTTGATAATAACCATTCTAACAGATGTGAGATGGTATCTTATTGTGGTTTTGATTTGAATTTCCCTGATGACTAATCAGGTTGAGCATTTTTTCTTCTGTCTGTTGACCATTTGTATTTTTTTGGGGGAGAAGTGTCTGTTTAGGATTTCTACCCACTTTTTAATTGGGTTGTTTGTTTTTTTGTTGTTAAGTCATATTAATTCTTTATATATTTTAGATATTAGATCTTTGTCAGATGCATTGTTTGTAAATATTTTCTCCCATTCAGTTGACTGTCTTTTTGCTTTGTTGATGGTTTCTTTTGCTGTGCAGAAGCTTTTTAGTTTGATATAGTCCCATTCATTTATTTTTGCTTTTACTTCCCTTGCCTTTGAGGACAGGTTTATGAAGTCTTCCTTGAGTCCTAAATCTATAAGTTTGGTACCAACGTTGTCTTCTATACAGTTTATAGTTTTGGGTCTTATATGGAAGTCTTTAACACATTTTCATTTAATTTTAGTATATGGTGAGAGTTCACTGCTCAGATTCATTCTTTTCCATGTGTTTTTCCAGTTTTCCAAGCACCATCTACTGAAGAGGCTGTCTTTTCTCCATTGCATAGTTTTTGCTCCATTAGCAAAGATTATTTGTCCATAAAATTGTAGATTTATTTCTGGGATTTTTATTCTATTCCATTGTTCTCTGTGTTTTGTTTTGTTTTTTTTGCCAATATCAAGCTGTTTTGATTATTGATGTTTTATAGTATAAATTGAAATCAGGGAACGTGATACCACCAACATTATTCTTTTTATTTAATATTGCTTTGGCAATTCGAGGTTTTTTGTGGTTCCATAAAAATCTGATAATTTTTTAATACATTTTATGAAAGTATGTTTGTGGGATTTTGATAGGAATTGCATTAAATCTGTAAATTGCTTTGGGTAATATGGCCATTTAAACAACCTTAAGTCTTCCTATCCATGAACAGTGGATATTTTTCCATTTCTTTGTGTCCTCTTCAACTCCTTTCAAAAATATTTTATAGTTTTTCATGTATAAGTTTGTTACATTGTTTGTTAAGTTAATTCCCAGGTATTTCATTCTTTTTGTTGTGATAACAAAAGGTATTGACTCATTTCTTTTTCTGAAGATTCATTGTTTGTATTTAAAAATGCTTTTGATTTTTGTACGTTGATTTTGTACAACATACTTTAGTGTATTTGTTTACTGTTTCTAATAGTTTCCTTGTGGAATCTTTGAAATTTTTTATATAAAGGATCATGTCATCTGCAAATAGTGACAATTTGACCTTTTCTCTCTCAATTTGGATACCTTTTATTTTTTTCTCTTGCCTGGTTGCTCTGCCACAACTTCCAGTGGTATATTGAATAGCATTGGTGACAGGGTACTTCCCTGTCTTGTTCCTGATTTTAGGAGAATAAGCTTCAGCTTTTCCTCATTCAGTATGATATTAGCTGAGGGTTTGTCATATATGGCCTTTATTATGTTTAGACACTGTTCTTCTATACCCATTTTATTCAGTGTTTTGATCATAAATAGATGTTTTATCTTGTCAAATGCCTTTTCTGCATTAATTGATATGATCATGTGGACTTTATCTTTTATTTTGTTTATGTGGTGTATTACATTGATTGATTTTTATATATTAAACCATCCTTGTGTTCCCAGGATGAATCCCACTTTATCATGTTGTATGATCTCTTTGATACAGTGTTGTATTCTATTTTATTTGGAGTTTTTGCATCTGTGTTCATCAGAGATATTTGTTTATAGTTTTTTTTGTGTGTGTGTGTGTGTGTGTTGTTTTTATCAGGCTTTGGTATTAGGGTAATGTTGGCCTTATAGGAAGTATTGCTTCATCTTCAATTTTTTGGAAGGATCTGAGGGAGATAGGCATTAAGTTTTCTTTGATATCTTGGTAAAATTCATTGGTGAAACCATCTGGTCTAAGACTTTTGTCTCTAGGGAGGCTGTGGATAGTCATTTCAAATTCTTTACTATTGATTGGTCTATTTAGATTATCCAGTTCTTCTTGGTTCAGTCTAGGTAGGCAATAGGTTTCTAGGAACTTGTCCACTTCTTCTAGGTTGTTAGATTTAGTGGCATAAAGCCCTTCATAATATTTTCTTATAATTCTTTGTATTTCTGTGGTATCAATAGTAATTTCTTCTCTTTCAGTTCTAATTATGGATATTTGTGTCTTTTCCTTTAGTCCTGTGATTAGTCTACCCAGATGTTTGTCAATTTTGTTGACTTTCTCAAAGAACCAGCTCTTTGTAGCATTAATTTTTTCTATTGTCTTTCTGTCCTCTATTTTGTTTAGCTCTGCTTGAATTTTTATTATTTCTTTCCTCATGCTGACTTTGGGTGTTTTCTGTTCTTCTTTTTCTAGTTCTTTAAGATGGGATGTTACGATGTTTACTTGTAATTTTTCTTGCCTCTTAAGATAGGCCTATAATGATATAAATTTCCCTCTTATTACTACTTTTGCTGTGTCCCAAGAATTTTGATATGTTGTATGTTCATTGTCATTCATCTTTGTGTATTTTTAAATCTTTTCTTTTATTTGTTCTTTGATCCAGTCATTTTTAAATAAGATGTTATTTAATCTCCACGTATATGTGTTGTTTTTCTTTTTTTGCTTTCCTTTTACAGTTGATCTCCAATTTCATAGCATTGTTGTCTGAGAATATAGTTGGTATGATTTCAATGTTCATGAATTTGCTGAGGCTACTTTTGTGTCCCAGCATATGGTCTATCCTTGAGAATGTTTCATGTGCACTAGAAAAAAAGACATAGTCTTTTTTTGCTGGATGGAGTGTCTTGTAAATGTCAGTTATGTCCAGTTGCTGCAATGTGTCTTTTAGAGCTGATATTTCCTTATTTATTTTCTGTTTGGATGATTGTTCTATGATTGTTAAGGTGGTGCTTAGGTCTCCTACAATGATTGTGCTTTTGTCAGTTTCTCCTTCCAGGTCTGTTAGTAATTGCTTTGCATATTTTGGTGCTTCCTGATTGGGAGCATATATATTAGTCTCAAGTCTTGTTTTGTGCCTTTTATCACTATGTAATTTCCATGTTTGCCTCTTGTTATCTTAACCTGATGTTTTTTTTCATCAGATATCAATATGGCAACTCCTGCTTTTCTCGGGTTACCATGTGCTTGGAGTTTTGTTTTCCATCCTTTCACTCTAAGTCTGTTTTGTCCTTATGGTTGAGGTGTGTCTCCTGGAGACAGCATATGGATTGGTTTTGTTTTTTAAATTCAGTCTGCTACTCTGTGTCTCTTTCTTGATGAGTTCAGTCCATTAACATTTAGAGTGATTATTGATATATGAGGATTTCCTATGACCATTATTTTCTTTTTTTAAATTTATTTTTTAATTTTTTTTGTTGTTATTCCAACTCTATTCCATTTATTTTGCTATTTTGTTTCAGATTGAAGAGCCTCCTTCAGTATTTCTTGAAGTGCCAGTTTTGTGCTGGTGAATTTTCTCAACTTCGGTATCTGAGAATGTCTTTATTCCTCCTTTATATCTAAAAGATAATTTTGCTGGATAATTTATTCTTGGCTGGAAGTTTCTCTCTTTTAATATTTGAATATTTGGTTCTACTCCATCCTGGCTTATAAAGTTTCTGCTGAAAAGTCTGACACCAAACTAATGGGTTTACTTCTAAAAGTTATAGTTCTTTTTTCTATACCTACTTTGAGAAATGTCTCTTTGTCTTTGGTTTCTGACATCTTCAGTATGATGTGTCTTGGAGAAGATCTGGTAGGGTTCAGGTATCTAGTGGACCTATTTTCTTATTGAATTTGGGGTTCCAGAGCTTTCCATAGGTTTGGAAATTTTTCATCTACTATTTGCTTGAGTATGCTCTCTGTAGAGTGCTCTGTTCCTTCTTCCAATCCTACTATCCTGACTTTGTTTTGTTTAATGGTGTCAGATAAGTTCTTGCAGAGTTCTTTCAATCCTTTTTTTGTATTCCTTATCTTCCTCTTTCTGAGATATTTCCATTTTCCAATCTTCAATATCATTAATTCTTTTTTCTATTTGTTTGGCCCTGTTTTCTATGACAGTTATTTAATTTCTCACTTCTTTTATTGTATTATTTATATCTCAAATTTTCATCTCATTCTTTTTTATACTTTTAATTTCTTTGTTAAACTGTTACTTTTGTTCACAAATTTCCTTTCTGAGATTATTTAGGCCAGCTGTGGTGTTAGCCAGTATGTTTTCATTTCTCTGAGAGCATTTAGAATGGCTATTTCATATTCTCTGTGAGTTAATTCATAAATTTCTAGATCTATGAGATCCTTTTTCTGTAGATATTTCATCTTCTTTCTGAGCAGCTTTAAATCCTAAGGTACTCATATTGTCTGTTGTGTTCTTCGGCATGAGGGCTTTATTACCAAGCAAAGACCAGGAGATCACTTTATTTCTCTGATTAGTATTTTTTTTTTTTTGTCATGTTCTGCTGCAAAGCAGACAGTAGGTGGTGCTGGGGAGCAAGTTTTGGGAGAGAGGAGAGGTGTTTAGGCCATACATATTTCCAGTCTCTACCAGTGTTTGGAGTTGGGGCATGGTGGTCAGTGGCCTCTCCACTCCCTATAGTTCGTTGGGGAAGCTGCGCGAAAAGGGGGAGGCCAATAAAATGCAAGCCGAGGCTGTTCTGCTTCATGCATTTTGTTGGGGAAGCTGGGAGAGACATGGTAGGCTGATGGGGTGCAGGCTGAGGCTGTTCACATTGGATGGGGCAAATTCTGCCAAAATTTGCCTTTGTCTCTTCTCCAGCATTTTACCCCTGGCCATGTTTCAGCAATTCATTTTCATGGTAACAGCTCTGGACAGCATTTTCAAGTGCAAGCCCTGAGCATGGCATAAGTCCTGATTGCGAGCCAAGAGGGGTGTTGCTTGAGGGGGCAACATGCACTCCACAAGTCATAGGGTGCTGTGAGGGTGCAGGACACATGCACCACAAGTCGAGAGGGTGGCTGCACAAGAGAGCTGCATGCATGCACTACACGAGCCATGAAGTTGCTGCGGGTGTGTGCCATGAGCCAAGGTAAGGGACTTAGAGTTTTAGAGCTTGACTCCCAGGCTTTTTCTCTAACATGCTGCCTTTCGGTCTAGCTCCCTCACAGTCTCCCCATGTTCCTGCTGCTCTGGCTTTCTCTCTTGTTGCCACTTGGTCTGGCCCCCTCCCTTATACTGTGCTGCTACCTGATCTCTTTTTAGTTCCTTTAGTTAGCTGCGGTGGTGTCAGGTTGCCATGCATCTCTGCTCCTCCACTTCTCTCCCACTTGCCCCTTTCTCTAACCATCAGATGTTTTCTTGTGATGCATGGATTTCTCAGTTGTCTCTGTGCCAGTCACGGTTTCCCATGTTGTATCCTCACTGGCCATTTAATTGTATTTTCCAGGGGCGGTTTTAGGAACCTCCTCCCTTGTCGCCATCTTGCTTATCTCCTCTCTGCTTACTTTTTAATTCAATTATTTGCTTTTTTTGTTGTTGAGTCATGCTAGTTTTTTATAGATTTTAGATGTTAACCTGTTATTAAAGGCATTGTTTGCAAATATTTTGCCCATTTTTTTAGTTGTCTCTTTGTCTTGTTGATGGTTTTACTGTACAGAAGTTTTTTAGTTTGATATAGTCCCATTCACTTATTTTTGCTTTAACTTCTCTTGCTTTTGAGGACAGGTTCATGAAGTCGTCCTTGACCCCAAGATCTATATGTTTAGTGCCAATGTTTTCCTCTATACAGTTTATTGTTTGGTGTCTTATTTGGAAGTCTTTAATACATTTTGAGTTAATTTTAGTATATGGTCAGAGTTCACAGCTCAGATTCATTCTTTTGCAAGTGTTTTTCCAGTTTTCCCAGCACCATCTACTGAAGAGGCTGTCTTTTCCCCATTGAATATTTTGTGCTTCTTTATCAAAAATTATTTGTCCATATATTTGTGGAATTATTTCTGGATAGTTAGTTCAGTTCCACTGGTCTGTGTGTTTGTTTTTCTGCCAATACCAAGATATTTTGATTATTGATGCTATGTAGTACAGGTTGAAATCAGGGAGCATGATGCCTCCAGGCTTTTTCTTTTTATGTAGGATTGCTATGTCTATTTGGGGTCTTTTGTGGTTTCATACAAATCTTATAATTATTTTTTCTATTACATGACAGGATGTCTGTGGTATTTTGATGGGAATTTCATTAAATCTGTATATTGCTTTGGTACTATGGTTATATTAACAATGTTTAGTCTTCCAATCCATGAATATAGGATATCTTTTTATTTCTTTGTGTTGTCTTCAATTTCTTTTATATCATCTTATACTTTTTGTGTATAAGTCCATCATATTTTTTTGTTGTTAATTCCCAGGTTTTTTTTTCTTGTTGTGATCACAAAAGGTATTGATTTTCTCATTTGTTTTCCTGAAGTTTCATTGTTGGTGTATAGAAATGCAATTGATTTTTTTACATTGCTTGTGTATCCTGCGACTTTACAGATTTCATTTACTGTTTAATAGTTTTCTGGTAGAGTCTTTGGAATTTTCTATGTAAAGGATCATAACATCTGCAAATAATAACACTTTGGCTTCTTCTCTCTCAATTTGAATACAGTTAATTCCTTTCTCTTTTCTGATTGCTCCAGACAGAACTTCTAGTACTATACTGAATAGTAGTGGTAATGGGGAGGGGGGCATCCTTGTCTTTTTCCTGATTTTATGAGAATAGGCTTCACCTTCTTTCTATTCAGTATGATATTAACTGAGAGTGTGTCATGTATGGCCTTTATTATCTTGAGGTACTTTCCTTTTATGCCCATTTTATTCAGTGTTTTGATCATAAGTGGATATTGTGTCTTGTCAAATGCCTTTTCTGCATCAATTGATATAATTTTATAGTTTTTATTTTTTATTTTGTTTTTGTGGTATAGTACATTGTTTGATTTGTATCTGTTGAAGCATCCTTGTGCTCCTGGAATGAATACCACTTAATCAAATCTTTGTAATGAATTTTTGTATTCTATTTGCTAATATTTTGTTCAGGACTTTTGCATCTGTGTTCATCAGAAATATTGGTCTATAGTTTTGCTTTTTTGTATTATCCTTACCAGGTTTTGATATTAGGGTAATGCTGACCTCATAGAATGAATAGGGAAGTAATGCTTCTTCCTCAATTTTTTGGAAGAATCTGAGGAGGATAGGCATTAAATCTCCAGGTATATGTAATTCTTTTAGTGCTTGATAAAACACATTCTAAGACTTTCTGATCTGGGGTTTTTGCCTCTGGAGAGGTTTCATATAATTGTTTCAGTTTTCTTTACCATTTGTTGGTCTATTTAGATTATTTAGTTTTTCTTGGTTTAGTCTAGATAGACAATGTGTTTCTAGAAACTTGCCAATTTTTCCTAGGTTGTTAAATTTGGTGGCATAAAGCCTTTCAACATATTTGCTTATAATTCTTTGTATTTCTGTGATACCAGTTGTAATTTCTCCTCTTTAATTTCTAATTTTGATTATTCGTATTTTTTTCCTAGGTGAGCATACCCAGAGGTTTATCAATTTTATTACTTTTTTTTTCAAAGAACAAGATTTTTGTTGCATTAAATTTTTCTATTGTCATTCTGTTCTCAATTTCATTTAGTTTTGCTCTAATTTTTATTATTTCTTTCCTTCTGCTGTCTTTGGGGTTTATCTGTTTTTCTTTTTCTCATTCTTTAAACTGGAATGTCTACTTGTCATATTTCTTATTTCTTAAGATAGGCATGTAATGATATAAATTTCTCTTTTGTTACTTCTTTCACTGCATCTCAATAATTTTGACATATTGCATTTTCATTGTCATTAGTTTCTATTTATTTTAATCTCCTATTTTATTTTTTCTTTTATCCAATGATTTTAAATAACATGTTGTTTAATCTCCAGGTATATGTAATTTTTTCTGCCTTTTTTTTGCAGTTGATCTCTAATTTCAAATGTTTGTAGTTTTAGCATATACTTTGTATAATTTTAATATTCTTGAATTTGCAGAGGGCAATTTTGCATCCCAGCATATGGTCTATCTTTCAGAATGTTTTATGTGAATTAGAAAAGAATGTATTGAGGGGAGCTCAGTAAGATGGTGACAACAGAGGGGATCCCTAAAACATCCTAAAATACAAATAAATGGTCAATTAGGATCCAACACAAAAAAAACTCTGAGTGACACAGTGACAGATGAGAAATCCATGCTTTGCAAGAAATCACCTGAAGGTTAGAGAAAGTGGGGCAAAGGTAGGAAACAGAGACATATCACAACCCAACTCAACTTTGGCTAACTGAAGGAACTGGGAAGGAATCAGGGAACACTGGCCAAAGAGCAGCACAGTACTGGGCAGGGGAGAGGTCAAGTGGTGACAAAAGTGGAGACCAGAGTGGCAGGAACACTGCGAGACCATGGGTGAGCTGCATTTAGCTGTAGCATGCTTAAAGCACAGTCTGAGAGCAGCGCCTTTGGTGCATGGAAGATGAGCAAGGTGTTGGAATAGTCCTAGGTGAAAATAGGGCCCCAGCTTTAGCACACAGCTATTGGCACTTGAAAATGCTGCTGAGAATGTTTGCCATGGAAACAATCTGCTGAAACACAGTCCTGGATAAAGCACAGGATCAGGAGATGGGAGAAAGCTGAGCTGGTGGCACTTGCCCAGACCAAGAAAAGTGGCCAGAGCTTTCATCCCCAAAGCCTCTGCCTTCTCCCCCTGCTTCCCAAATGAACCGCAAGAAGTGGAATGACTGCAGACTGCCTCACCCCCAAACTCTGGTGGGTACTGAAAATATGGCTTAACCACCTCCCCTCTCTTTCCAACCTTGCCCCTCAGCACCACCCAGTGCCCACTCTATAGCAAGACACAAAAATATGAATCAGAAAGAGAAAAAAAATCTTGTTATTTTCAGAGAGAAATCCCTCATGCCAAATAAAAATAACACAGCAGATGATATGAGTACCTTAGAATTCAAAGCTGCTCAGAAAGAAGATGAAAAATTTTTAGAAAAGAATTTTATAGATCTAGAATTTTATGAACTAAGTGGCATAGAATACAATACTACAGCTCTAAGAGTCTCAAAGAAATGGAAACATATTGGCAGAACACCATACCTGAGGTGGCTTATCTCAGAAATAAGACTTGTGAACAAATTGAACGTTTTAATGAAGAAATTGAAATTATAAGGAAGAGCAAGATGGAAATTATACAATAAAGGAAATGAGAACTGAAATAACTGCCATAAAAAATAGGGCCAACCAAATGGAGGAAAGAATTAGTGATATTAAAGATTGGAATATGAAAACAACACAGAAAGAAGAAGATAGGGACCTCAGAGTCAATGTAATTGAATTAACTCTGTAATAACTATCTTACTCCATTAGACAAAACAATATTAGAATAAAAGATGTGGAAGAGAGGAAAGAAAAAACTCTACAGAGAGCATACTTAAACAAATAGTACACAAGAATTTTCCAAACATTTGGAAAGATATGTAACACTAAATTTAAGAGGAAAATACGTCCTTTAGCTACCTGGACCCTAGCATATCTTTTCCAAGACACATTATACTGAAGATGTCAAAAACCAAAGATAGAGAGACAATTCTCAAGGCAGCGAGAAAAAAATAAACTATAACCTGTAAAGGAAAACCATCAGATAATCATCAGACTTCTCAGCAGAAACTTTACAAGCCAGGAGGGAATGGAGTCAAATATTCAAAATATTAAAAGAGAGAAACTTCCAGCCAAAATAAACTATCCAGCAAAATTATCCTTCAGATATGAAGGAGGAATAAAGACCTTCTCAGACACAGAAGCTGAAGGAATTTTCCAGCACAAGGCAGGCATTTCATAAAATACTGAAAGAGGCTTTTTGACCAGAAACAAAACATTAGAATAAGTGAAACAGTTGGGATAACAACAACAACAACAACAACAACAAAAAACAATGAAGAAGTAAAGGCCATAGGATATCCTCACATATCAATGATAACTGTAAAAGTAAATGGATGAAACTCACCAATAAAAAGGCACAGAGAAGCAGACTGGATTAAAAAACAAAACTCATTCATATGCTGTCTCCAAGAGACACACCTCAGACTCAGAATGCAGGAATGAAAAACAAAACTCCAAGTAAATGATATCCAGAGAAAAGCAGGAGTTGCCATACTGATAACTTATAAAACAAAGTTCAAGTTAAAAAAGATAATAAGAGGCAAAGATGGACATATTATAGTGAAAATTGGATAATATAACAACAAGAAGAATTGAAATTAATTAACATATATGCCCCCAATCAGGAAGCACCAAAATATACAAAGCAACTACTAACAGATTTGGAAGGAGAAACTGACAAAACACAATTATAGTAGGGGATCTAAATACCCCCTTAACAGCCATTAACACATCATCCAAACAGAAAAGAAATAAGTATCAGCTTTAAATGTCAATTATGGCAATTGGACGTAGTTGACATTTACATGACACTTCATCCAGCAAAAAGAGACTAAACTTACTTTTTAGTATAGTAGAACATTCTCAAGGATAGACCATATTCTGGGACACAGAACTAGCCTCAGCAAATTCAAGAGGATTGAAATCATACCAAGTGTATTCTTAGACCACAAAACTCTAAAATTGGAGATCAACTGCAAAAAGAAAGCAAAAAATATCACATACAAATGGAGATTAAACATCTTATTAAAAATGACTGGATCAAAGAAGAAATTAAAGAACAGATTGAAAAATACATAGAAACTAATGACAATGAAAATACAACATGTGATTATTGGGATGCAATGAAAGTAGTAATAAGAGGAAAATTTATGTCATTACAGGCCCATCTTAAGAAACAAGAAAAATCACAGGTAAACATCCTAACATATCATCTCATAGAACTAAAAAAAAAGAAAAAAAAAAGAGCATAGAAACCTAAAGAAAGCAGGAGAGAAGAAACAATAAAAGTTACAGCAGAGCTAAACAAATCAAGAACAGAAAGATAATAGAAAAAAATTAAAGCACACAGAGCGGATTCTTTGAAAAAATCAACAAAATTGACAAACCCCTCACTAGAATAACCAAAAGAGGAAAGAAAAGGATGCAAATATTCAAAATTAGAAATAAAAGAGAAGAAATTACCACTAATACCACATAAATATAAAAGATTATTAGAAATATTATGAAGGGCTTTATTCCACTAAATTTAACAACTTAAGAGGAAATGAACAAGCTCTTGGAAACATATAGTCTACTTGGACTGAAGCAAGAAGAACTGGATAATTTAAATAGACCAATCAATACTAAAGAAACTGAAACAATTACCCAAAACCTCCACAAAGGTAAAAGCCCGAGACCAGATAGTCTCAGCAACAAATTTTCCCAAGGAGAATTAGCACCCATCTTCCTCAGACTTCCAAAATATTAAAGATGAGACTATACTTCTTAACTCATTCTACAGGGCCAACATTATTCTATGATCAAACCTTGGTAAAGACAACACAAAAACACAAAACTATAGACCAATATCTCTGGTGAACACAAAAGCAAAAATCCTGAACAAAATATTAGCTAAGAGAATTCAACAATGACCAAAAAGATTATCCATCTTGATCAAGTGGGATTCTTCCCAGAGGCACAAAGATGTTTCAACCATGAAAATCAATCAGTGTGATATACTAAATAAGTAAAATAAAAGATAAAGACCATATGGTCATATGAATTGATGCAGAAAAAGCATTTGACAAGATACAACATCCATTTATGATCAAAACACTGAATAAAATGGGTGTAGAAGGAAAGTACCTCAACATAATAAAGGTCATATATGACAAACTTTCAGCTAATATTGTACTGAATGGAGAAAAGCTGAGGCCCATTCTCCTAAAGTTAGGAACAAAACAGTGATGCTGTCTGTCACCACTTCTATTCAATATAGTACTGGAAGTTCTAGCCAGAGCTATCAGGCTAGAGAAAGGAAAAAAGGTATGCAAATTGAGAGAGAATTCAAATGGTCACTATTTGCAGATGACATGATCCTTTATATAGACAATTGCAAAGACTCCACCAGGAAACTATTAGAAACAATAAATGAACACAATAAAGTTGCAGGACACAAAATCAACATAAAAAATCAACAGTATTCTTATATACAAACAATGAGTCTTCAGAAAAAGAAATAAGAAAATCAATGCCTTTTTTTTATCACAACAAAAAGAATGAAATACCTGGGAATTAACAAAGATCATGACAAACTTATAAATGGAAAACTACAAGACACTTTTGAAAGAAATTGAAGAGGACACAAAGGAATAGAAAGATATTTCATGTTCATGGATAGGAAGACTTAACTTTGTTAAAATGGCCTTATTACCTAAAGCAATATACAAATTTAATTCGATTTCTATCAAAATCCCACAAACACATTTTTCAAGAAAAGATTAAAAAATTATCAGATTTGTATGGAACCAAAATGACCTCAAAATGCCAAAACAATACTACATAAAAAGAATAAGACTGGTGGTATCATACTCCCCTATTTCAAATTTATTCTACAAAGCATCAATAATCAACGCAGCTTGGTATTGACAGAAAAACAGATACACAGATCAAAGGAATGGAATAAAAAACCCAGAAATAAATCCACAAATATATGGACAAATAATTTTTGATAAAGAAGCAAAAAAAAAGTGCAATGGGGAAAAGAAAACCTCTTTAGGAGATGGCTCTGGGAAAACTGGAAAAACATATAAAAAAACAATGAGTTTGACCTGTGAACTCTCACCGTATACTAAAATTAAGTCAAAATGAATTAAAGACCTCCACATAAGAGTTGAAATAATAAATTGTATAGAAGGAAACATTGCGATTAAACTTATAGACCTAGGACTCAAGGAGGACTTCATGAACCTAACCTCAAAGGCAAGGAAAGTAAAGACAAAAATAAATTAATGAAACTATATCAAACTTAGAAGTTTCTGCACAACAAAAGAAACGGTCAACAAAGCAAAGAGACATGCAATGGAAGGGGAGAAAACATTCACAAACAATGCATCTGATAAATATCTAATATCTAAAATATATAAAGAACTCATACACTCAAGAACAAAATATAAACAACCTAATTAAAAAGTGGGCAGAGGATCTAACAGATACTTCTCCCATGAAGACATACAAATGGTCAACAGGTACAGGGAAAAATGCTTAACATCTTTTGCTATTATGGAAATGCAAATCAAAACCACAATGATATATTACCTCACTCCTGTTAGATTGGGTATTATCTACAAGATGAGGAAAACCAAATGCTGGAGAGGCTATGGAGAAAAAGGAACTCTCACACATTGCTGGTGGAAATGGAAATTGGTACAACCACTATGGAGAACAGTGTGGAGGAGCCTCAGAAACCTGGGAATGAAGTTACCACATGACCTGGCAATCTACCCAAAAAACTTAAAAACCTTAGTCTGCAAGGACTTATGTACCCCAATGTTCATTGCAGAACTGTTTATGATGGCCAAGGCATGGAAGCAACCAAAGTGCCCTTTAATAGATGGCTGCATAAAGAAGCTGTGGTACATATACACAATGAAATAATACTCAGCTGTAAGAAAGATAAAATATGGTCATTTACAACAAAATGGGTGGACCTCAAGAACATCATGCTAAGTGAAATCAGTCAACAGAAAAAGCCAAGAGTCATATGACTTCACTCATATGTGGAATATAAACCAGAAAGCAACAAAGAAAAAATGAATGAGTAAACAAACAAACTGATGGACACAGTAAACAGTTAATGGTTACCTGTGGGCATGGGGGAAGTGGGTGGGAAATGAGGGAGGGGGAGTCAAATATATGGTGATGGAAAAAGAACTCACACTGGTTGATGAACATATATTGCAAACATAGAGAATGCACTATAGATTGTGCACCTAAAACCTAATTCTTGCTAACCAATGTCACCCCAGTAAGTCTTACAATAAAAAATAATGTATTTTTATGATATAAAGTCCTCTAAATGTCAATTATGTCATATTGCTGTAATGTATCATTTAAAGCTGATATTTTCTTGTTTATTTTCTGTTTGGATGATCTGTCCATGGCTTTTAAGGGGGTGTTTATGTCTTCTATTATAATTTCATTTTTGTCAGTTTCTTCTTTTAGATCTGTTAAGTAGTTGCTTTGTAAATTTTGGTGCTTCCTTATTGGGGACATATATATTAATAAATGTCATGTCTTGTTGTATTGTCTTTTTTATCATTGTGAAACTTCCATCTTTCTCTCTTGTTACATTTTTATTCTGAAGTCTGTTTCATCAAATATCAGCATGTTAACTCCTGCTTTTCTCTGGATGTCATTTACCATGGGTTTTGTTTTTTAATTCAGTTTTTTACTTTATGTCTTTTTCTTGAGTTTAGTCCATTTACATTTAGGGTGATGATTGATATATGAGGATTTTTTTATGGCCATTACTTCCTTTTTAAAAATTTTTTTGTTGTCCCAACTCTTCCCCATTTATTTTGATTTTTTTTTTCAGATCAAAAATGCTTTTTCAGTATTTCCTGATATGCTGGCCTTGTGCTGGAGAATTTCCTCAGCTTCCCTATGTTTGAAAAGGTCTTTATTTTTCCCTCATGTCTAAAGGATAACTTTGCTGGATTAATAGTTTTTGGCTTGTAGTTTCTTTTAATATTTTGAATATTTGATTCCAGTCCCTCCTGGCTTGTAGACTTTCTGCTGTGAAGTCTGATGATAGCCTGGTGGGCTTTCTTTTAAAAATTATAGCATTTTTCCCTCTGCTGTTCACCTTAAGAATTCAGTCTTTGTCTTTGATTTTTGATGCCTTCGGTATAATGTGTTTTGGAGAAGATCTGCTGGAGTCCAGGTAGCTAGGGGTCTTGTTTCCTTCTTGAATTTGGGTTCCAGATATTTCCATGTTTGTAAAGTTCTCATTTACTATTTGTTTGAGTAAGTTATCTGTAGAATTCTCTCTGCCCTTTCTGATATTCCTATTATTCTATTTTTTTTTATGAAATCAGATGGTTTTTGTAGAGTTCTTTCATTTCTTCAACTCTCAAAGCTTTCTCATTTTCCTTCTGTGTTTCCAGGTTCCAGTTTTCAGCATCACTAACTCTTTTCATCTGGGCAGCCCTGTTTCCGATGGTAGTTCCTTCATTTCTCAATTTTTTACTGCATTGTTTACCTCTAGAATTTCTATTTTATTTTTCTGTTTCTATTTCTTTGTTAAAATATTCCTTTTGTTCATAGATTTTTTTTTCTGAGATCATCTATCTGTGTCTTGGTACTCTGCCAACAATCTTTCAGCTCTCTGAGTGTCTTGAGAGTTGTAGTCTTGAATTCTGTCATTTAGATCATATATTTCCAAACCTATAAGTTTCTTTTCTGAGTATTTTTTATTTTCTTTTTGAGTAGCTATGAATCTTAAGGTACTCATTTTATTTGACGTGTTTCTTTTTCTGGGTATGAGGATTTCTTCCCTGGCAGACATGTAAAGGTCTTTATTTCACTTCCTAGTTAAGGTTTCACTGTAGTGTCACAATATTTTATTTTGGTTATTTGGTCTTCTGCCTCTCGGAGCTTTTCTGCACTATGGGTTTCTCTTTGACCCAGTCACCTTTGTTTTGCTGTGCCTCCTCCTTGGGAAACCAGGGTGGGTAATGGTGTGCTATGCCTCTGAGATCAGTGCAGAGCAAGCTGCTATGCCTATGTTTTGTGGTTTCTCTGAGTCCTTCTTCCTTTGTTCATGGAAGTGGGGTTTTTTAAGAATGGCGCAGGTTTGTTTGCTCATAGGGTAATGGCATTTTGCTTTTTTTCCAACTAGTTGTGAAGAAGGCACTAGGTGGAGTGGAGAGGTGAGCTTTGGGACAGAGTTAGGGGAACCAGCCAGGCTTTGTGTCTATAGCTCCTACCTGGGGGTGAAGGCAATATGGGGTATAGCTGCTTTGTGTCCTGGGTTTGCTCCCCTGGGTTCTAGCTTCACCATAACACAAGCCTGTTTGTTAGTGATGCCCAAGTGGTCCAAGTGCATGCCACAGGCTCTCCCTTTCTCTTTTCTCTTGAGCCTGCAATTCACCCAGTTCTGGTCAGCATTTTCATGACAGCCAGTTCTCAGTTTCAAACTTGCATGGGGCCAATTAGAGGTCAAGTAAGCACTGCTGCACCTGCATCATACTGCTTAATAATGCTTTTATAGGGCTTTAAAATTAATGAATAAGCTTAAACAATAAAGAATAAGTTTCTTTTATTTTTACTTTTATCTTTACATTGAGTTTTTTTCCTGTTATTATGTGGAATCAATATTATTTTTACTTTCCAAGAATGCATTGGATTCTATTTTAATGAAATAATGTTAATAGCTAAGCTGGCAAACAAAATTCTTTCAACTGAAGTATCTCTAATATATTTCACTCAAGGAAACATTTTGAAACCATGTGAAGCTGAAACTGCCTGTAACATTTGTACCAACAATCACTTTTCTACATTAAGTAAGGGCTAGATGTGTTTTTAACACTTGATGTCCTAATGCCTTTAAAACAAATTTTTTTCAGCCTCAAGTGCAGAAACACATTTAGAAATGCCTGTTAGTATAGTAAACATTTTAAACAAAACACATTTCAACTGTTAAATTCCCTTGGCAAACCAAATGTTTTGCTTCGCAAATGATTTTTAGATTTGCTTTGGTTCAAATCTATTCCTTCTTAAATATTACTGTAAGGATTTCATAAGTTAAGAGACCTTACTTCTTGATACATCTGTATAATTTAGATTCAGGTTAGCAGATATTTACAGAGCATCTTTGTGCTGACTGCCATGACAGGCACTGATTCAATGATAATTTTACACAGTCCCTACCTTTAAGAAACGTGTTATCTAATGTGAATGACAGAAAAAAATTAAGCTATTAATTTAATATAACATAGCAAGCTATAGACATTGATTATTTAATTAATCAATTATTGAATTCTTATTTCTACAAACTCTTTCATGGGCCAGGCATTATCCTCAATACACCACAACTCTGGCCAGTCAGAATTGGAAGGGGCATATAAAAGACCGTAGGAGTAGGTGACCAATCTCCCTAGACAAAGGAGATCAGAACAAGATTTCTGAGAAAATAACACATAAACCAGGACTTGAAGGAAAGAAAAAAAGTAGATATTGCACAGGCAAAGAAAATCATTATCATCAAATTCATTGAGTCAAATAAAGCATTGCATATTGGAGAACTATATTTTGGTACTAGGCATAGTGGTGATGAAAGACCAGCTGTAAAAAGCAGACAAAGATCAGGTCACAAAGGACCCTGCAACCTATTATAGGACACTAAGAAGTCTGAGCTTACACTATATCTTAATATTCAGGGTGAAGTTCAATTGCTTACTAATCAAATGATAATAAATTTAGCCTTTTTGCTACCTTAGTAACCCTTAAAAAGTAAATCTGAAAAATTTTCAGTGGACCATAAAAAAATGTTCAGCAAATTATATCTAGTAATATATTGTTGTTTAAGCACAATATGACTTACTGTAAGTAAAGAAGTTCAGACTAAAGTGGATCAAGTTCATACCCAATAGTTTGGTTCCTCCTATAACAGTGTTTTGTCAAGATCCTACGTGCCACTTTAAAAGTATGAGAGTTTTCAATGATGCTTCTGATTTAAATTGACTAGCAAGAAGTTTATTTAGCAGTTGTATGTAGAATAGGTTGATGATTCTAAAATGGTTTTTGTTGTAAAGTGATAATGACTTTTGAAAACTTACATCGAGCTGTAACGATTTAAAAACACTTCAGTATACTGCAGTTAAGAAGTCATCAAAGTGATGCACACTTCATATTTTGTCATATTTTCACTATTAAAAATTAACAATAGTAATTTGAAAAAAAATAATATAAGTCTTCTGGGCCTTAGTTTCTATAAAATTGAAAGTGTTAGATAAAAATCTCTTTAGTTGCCTAGTTATAAAATTATACAAATCAAAGTGAATCACTTTGTGGTAAACCTGTCCCATTTCTGAGTGACAGAAATATATAGTAGCCCAGTTACTGGCAGAATATTCCAGAATCAGAATATATTAATTCATTAATTTGATATTTACTAAGTACTACAGTATCGAAGATCTGTTTTAAGTAATAGGCTGTGGTCATCTGCACTGGTAATCAAATCTTTTTGCTTCTCTGAACTACGTGGGTAATGAAAAGAATTGTATTTTCTGGCCTCTGTGTAGTTGGATAGGGCCATGTGACTACTTTTGGTCAGTCAGTTGTCAGTGAAACTGACATATGTCATTTCTGGGCCACAGAAATTGTATGCCAGTTTGAGATCCTCAAGTGCTCCTTTTCTTTTACCAAAAAGATTGTCAATGTTCCAAATAGTAGCTATTTCACCAGCCTGAGTCCTAGACTGAGCCCTAGCTGATCTGCTAAGGGCATGGAGAATGACTGAGAAGTAACCTTTAATTGTTTTAAGCTAGTGAGATCTGGGGTTTGTTTGCCACTGAAGCCAAACTTAGCCTGTCCTACCTGACAGAATGAGGAGGAAGACAGATAAAACCCCTGTTCTTATGGCGTCTCCAATCTAGTGGGAGATAAAAGATAGATAAGTAGAAACAAATGACTAAAGTGTTTTAAGACAGAGAATGATGGGGTTAATAAGGAAGGGGAATACTAATTTAGGATGGGTGGTCATTGAAGGCTTCATTATAGATATTTAAATTGAGGTAAATTGATAAAAAGGAGTCAATCATCTGAAGATCTTTGGAAAGCACATTCCAGACCTAGAAACAGAAAGTACAAAGGCCCTTACATGGGACAAACTTAGTATGTATAAAAAATATGACTGGAACCCAAAGATTATGTGTGAATTGTGAAGAATAAAATTGAAGACACAGATAGACAATGGATTTTCTCAACCCTGGTGGCACATTAGATTCACACGATATACTTTAACAAAATACCAATATTAGGTCCTGGCCCCAAAGATTCTGGAGTGGTAAGAGGCTTCAGTACTTTTTGTTTAAAATTCCCTAAATAATTCTAATGTATAACCTGGGTAAATAATCTCTGGTGTAGAGTCTTACAGGTTGTGGATAAGATGGATAGAATTTTACTCTAAGTTGTTGAAAATTTTTTAGCAAAGAAGTAACATGATTGAACTTTTGTTTTATAAGTCACTCTGACTGCAATTTAAAAGATGTATTATAGAAAGATGTACATAGAGGAGGCTATATGAAAAAGTTCAAGTAGGGATGATGGCAGTTTAGATTAGAAATTAACAGAGAAAAATTAGAAATTAACAGAGAAAAATTTCTGGATTCTTGATATATTTTGAAATTAGTGTTAAATTAACTTGCTGATGAATTGTATATATTTAGGGTAAGCAAAGAAAAATAAATAATGACATCTTGATTTTTCAGAAGAGCAACTAGGTTAAAAATGGAATTGTTAGCTGAAATGGGTAAGACTGGAATAGGAATTGATTAGGGAAGTAGAGAAAATCAAGCACTCTTTTTAAGACTTGTTATATTTAAGTTGGAACTATCAAATATTCAGTAGAGATATAAAGTAGACAAATATGGCTTGGAGATAGGAGAGATAAGGAATGAACTTACAAAGTTGGTGGTTATCAGTAAATAGTATTTAAAGCCAGGATCCAGGTGTGGTTAGAGAAGAGAATTAAAAGGAGAGTCTTTGGGCACTGCAATATTTAAAAGCTGAAAAGAAAGATAAACCAGGAAAAACTGAGAAGAAAAAATCACTGAGTTAGAAGAAATATCAGGAGCGCACATTATCATAATAAGCCCAGAAACATGTTTCAGGGAAGCAGTAATCAACTTATTGACTGTTACTGTAAGGTGGAGTAAAAATTAGCACCCAAATCTAGTTCTCCTTTGTATTTATTTCTGATTCAATTCAGTTTGATATACATTTAAGGCATTGCTGTGGTATAGTGGATTCCTCTTTGAATATTTGGCTCAGAAACTTCTTAAATAAACTTTGAAAGATAAGCACCTGTTGCAAATATTTAAATCAACATATAAAGTTTTCATAAGTTTAAATAATTGTTGCAAATGACATAATTATCAAAACATTGTAAATACTTATATTTAACATAAAATTATCATCTATTTTTAAATATACATGTGAAATATTAACGCCATAGTTGTTCTTTCTGCAAAACATACATGAACAAGGTGTTCTTTACCAGTTGGATTTTTAAAAAATACTTTCTTAGATTATATGTTTTAATTCCATTTGTATCATTGAATTTTGTCTTAATATGATATATTTTTATGTGTGACAACTTTTACTAATCACCCATCATACACACACACACACACACACACACACACAATAACAATATATAAAAAACTTAACTTTAAAAAAAAACAACAGTGACTTAATTTAAATTATTCTTCTGGAGTGACGTCAGTGAAATAGCATCCTAAGTAGCTCCAAGCTCTTCTCTCTCTCCTTCCCAAACATAAAAAAAATAAAAAAATAAAAAAACAAAAAAAACCCCAGAAAGCATCAGAACCAACTTTATCAGAATACTGAAAAATGGTTTAAGTTTGCAACAACCAAGTAATGTTGAATCAAGAAATGAGAAACTTCAAAACAGAAGGAACTGTGTGTTTTTACTTGCTCTTGCCTCACCCTGTCCCTGACAGGGCTGCAGTATTAAAGAGGGAAGCCTGCATTCCCAATTCAGGATCCTGGACATTGTTATCAGAGTGAGCAGCAGATCTTTTTTTTTTTCCTTCAAATTCTTGTTTTTATGCCTTTTAACTTGTTTGAATGTTGAATGAAGGGCTGACCCAGAGTACTTGCCTTTGTTTCATCTAACTTGAATCTTGAACTAGAAAGGTGGTAGACACGCTCAGAAACTTCTTAGTTAGGTCACTGTGAAGTGAATTAACAAGTGCAGATGCCTTGGACAAAAGAGTATGGTTGAAATATACAATAGACCATCTAACGCCTAGGAGCAAAGGCTGAGGAGAGTTCCTTTGAAAAATTGGGACATTTAAAAGCACTCTGTATATGTGGGTATTGAAAGCCATGTGCTTATCCAGGGAAAGAGGCATGCTTAGAAAAATTAAGAGAAGACCCTAAGCTTTCAGCTCAAGCTTAATGCAAGCCTGGTTAAGTGTTGAAAGAATGCCCAGATACAGAGAAAATATGCAATGAATGAGAGAGTTTTATAGTTTTTGATTTTAGATTCTAGAATTCAAGGAAATTTTTGACAAAACACTATTTGAACATAAGCTAAAGAACATAGATTTTGGTGACCACACACAATAAGAAACAGTGTTTTTGCAAAAAAATTGTTGGGGGAAGTCACTAAGCTAATGGACTACTCCAGCCTTTAACAACAACAACTAAAAGAAAAGAAAAGAAGAAGAAAGGGAGGGAAGAAAGGAAGGAAGAAAAGAAGAAAGGAGAGAAGGGAAAAAAAGGAAATGCTGAGGAAAAGGAAAAATCTAATTCTCAGTGCTATCACATTATAATATTCAAATATCTAATTTTCATCAATGACGACTACAAAGTACGAAATGCAAAAACACAAGAAAGAATGGCCCACTTAAAGAAACAAAACAAACGGACAAAAATCATCCATGAAAAAGTCCAGAAATTGGATTTCCTAGACAAAGACTTTAAAACAACTGTCCTAAATATGCTCAAAAAGCTAAAAAAAAAGTAGACAAAAAACTAAAGAAAGTCAAGAAAATGATGTATGAAAAAAAATGAGACTATCAATAAAGATATAAAAATTATACAAAAAAAACAAACAAATTTTGGAACTAAAATTAAAATAATTCAAATAAAAAATTCACTGGATGTTTGCAAAGTATATTTGAATGAACAGAAGAAAGAATCTGAACTTCAATACAGTGCACCTGAAATTAGCAAATCAGAAAAGCAGAAAGAATAAACAGGAGTAAACAGAGCCTAAGGTACCTGTGGGACACCGTTAAACCATCCAACATATGTCTTATGGAAGTCTCAGAAGGAGAGAAGAGGAAAAAAGCTAGAAAGAATGATTGAAGAAATAATGGCCTAAAGCTCTCCAAATTTGATAAAATACATGCATCTACACATTTAAGAAGCTCAACAAAACTCCATCTAGAATAGACTCAAAGAAACCCACACAAAGGTACATTATAGTCAAACTGTCAAAAGATTAAAAACAAAAATGTATTATACACAATAGGATTCAGTCATTAAAATGAATTAAGTTCTGATTCATGCTATAAGATGGATGAAACTTGAAACACTTTATGGTAAATGAAATAAGCTAGACCCAAATAAGTCAGGACATGTATTCTATGATTTTTCTTAGACAAAATATCTAGAGTAGGCGAATTCAGAGACAGAAAAGTGATTAGAAGTTATGGGCTGGTGGAGACGAGAATGTGGAGTTATTGTTTAATGGTTACAGAATTTCTGTTTAGGATGATAAAATATTTTGGGAATAGATAGGGGTGATGATTATGCACATTGTGAATAAAATTAAAGTTACTAAATTGTACACTTGAAATAATGAAATTGGCAAATTTTTGTTTTATTTTACTACATTAAAATAAATTTTTAAGAAGATTATTTCTCTGAATTAAGTTGTCATGTCAATCATTATTAGTACATAATTGATTACTATGTACACATATCTATATATTATACATGTTGATAATTACATATAAAATACATGTTACTAAAACATATGGAAACATTTTTCTAAAAAAAAAACGCAAAAATCTTATTTATTGCTAGAATAAAATAGAGTTCAAAACCTACTTTATGTCTATTTTACCATTTATCTTAAGGTATGCAATAAAAATTTGTTTGCATAAATTAAAAAAAAGGAAATAGAAGACGTTTTGTAACAGCAATGTGACACAATTTTTTAAATTAACCTTTGGTGTTGAAAAGTAAATGAGTCATCTGGCTCAATCTTTCTTAATTTAGGACAGTGCTTTCAATTGTCTCTAAGATATTTTCCCCCAAGAACAATGTGTCAAAACAAGACTAAGCATGGTTGAGAATTGCATCTTCCATTATTAAAGGCAGAGACAGTGAAAGGAAAGGTGTGACAAAGAATCAATACAATAATTTAAACTTAGTCCCTTGGAAAGTCTTTTTGTACCTTGATAGTCACAAATACTTTTTATACTTCTTGTTTGGACTATTTGCCACCCATGCTAACTTCTACTATTGGGAAGCAGAGGAAGTAAAGAATTGGGTGTGTTTTGATGTAATTAATTGCTTCAATGCCATGTCCATTTATGTACATAAACTAAATTTCATTGATGGTCTAATACAAAATTTCAAGGGAAAGAGCATTTAGCCAAGAAAATAAAGAACAGGGAAACCATATTGAGAGATTATCCAGGAAACCTTTTGGGTAATTTAGTGCCCATTTCCATCATACCTGCTGTGTAATTTACTGCTCTTTTATGTATGTATTTTTTTGGGTTTTTGTTTGTTTAGTGAGTTGGTAAGTCAATTAGAAGTAAGATTTATTGTTATTTCACCCTGAATTAAAAGCTTCTCCACAATGAAAAGTACATAACATAAATGCTGAGGTCAGTGTGAAAAGCAAAGGTATGTTTGTTTTGTTTTTTTCAATTTTACAAAATATTGTGTAAAGCTCTTTCGAAACCTCACAGAGGAAATGCTAATCTGCTAACAGTAGGGGAAAAAAAAGCAGCGAACACCTCTTATACTGGTATGCTTTCTTTGATCATCAGAAAATCATAAGCTTGTAAAACACTATTGGCTGATCAATAAAAATGCTTTGTAAATAAAAAAAAGTTAAATGAACGTGCTCATATAAATTTTTACATAGAGTTTGGCCAATATTAGGGCCATTTCGGCTTTGTCTGTATTAGATGAAAACCTGAAGAAAAATCCATATGATTTGAATTGGAAGTCTTATGCTAAAGGTCTCCTTGTTTTCACTACCGTCCTTTATAACTCATGCTCCCAGGCAGTCAGAGAGAGCTTGTAAAAAAGTGGAGTAGGTTCTTTGATTTGTCTCATTTTTGAAACGCCATCTAATGTCTTCTTGAACTGGAACAGATTACAAACTCCTTACAATGATTGTCAAGGCTATTGCCTATCACATTGACCTCACCTTAGCGCTCCCCATTGTCATCTTTGTATTCTAGTTGCCATCCTTCTTTCTGTGTATTCCATAAGCCTGCTGAATTTACTCGTGTTTAGGGCCTTTGTGGACATATTCCTTCTGTTTGGAATGAACTTTCTCCAGATCTTTGATTGGCGGGTGCATTTTCATCTTTTAGGTCTCGGTTCAAAGGTAGACTTTTCCGAGAGGCCTTACCCTAATCATTTTTCTGTTCCCCCATATTCTCCATCCTATTGAAAGTTAGAAAAAAGTCGTGTTTATAGCACTCATCATTAGAAATTTTGTTTAATTATTTGCTTATTTATGTATTTTTTGTTTCCTCCCCTTTGTTTTAACTCCATCAAAGGAAACCAGACTTGTTCACTATTATATTCTGGTCTTCTAGAACAATATAGAGTAATGCCTAATAAACATTTGTTAATGATTAATTAAATGAATATTCTGATTTACTTTTCAACTAACTTATTTCTTGACTAATTTATCCAAGAACAATTTTGTTTTCTTTGCACTGTGCAGTTTGTTTTAATCCTTAAAAAATGATTGACGTGCACACAGCAAAATTGACTTGAATGAAATATTTGACTCATTGGTCTGCTGGTTAATAGCTGGCAGCAAAAAAATTGGAATATGGCATTTCACTCCCATTTTTGGAACTAGAATGAGAAACAAAGGTGAATTGCAAAAAAAATGTCTTTTATGGTCTAGATTTTATTCTTTATACTATGTGAATCTGCCAATTGATCTGAATGTCCTAGTAAATCATCAAGTTACTTTTTACTTTTTTTCATAACATGGTATTTGTAACATGACCCACTCCTACTGTCCTGGAATTTCTACTGGAGAAGGGGCAGAACAAGAAATAATGCCCTGAACTGGGAGTGAATAGGGAATAGAATCTCCTTTCCTATGCTTACTTGGAAATACATACATCAAAGTTTGTGATTTCAGCTCTAGCTGAAGATTGCTAAAGCAGTCCTTTTTTTTGGTTACAATCCATTTGTAGAATTTTTTACAAACAAGGTCCATCTCTCAATAAGCAAGTCATGGTACACTAATGTTTATCATTTGTGCCTATAACACACATTTCCCAGTCATTGGTTGTGATGATTGATTTTATTTCAACTAAAGAATGCCAAGATAGCTTGTAAAACATTATTTCTGGGGGTCTATGCCAGTGTTTCTGGAAGAGATGAGCATTGAATCAGTAGACTGAGTAAAGAAGATTTCCCTCAACAATGTAGATGGGAATCATCCAGTCTACTGAGGGCCTAACTAGAACAGGGGCAGAGGAAGGGCAGATTCTCTATCTGTGCTTAAGCTGAGACATCTACCTTCTCCTGCCTTTAGATATTGGTGGTGCTACTGTTTCCTGGGCTTTCTTACTCAAACTGGGACTCACATATTTGGTCCTCTGCCCTTTGAACTTAGATTGAGTTATATCACAAGCTTTCCTGCTTCTCCAGCAGGCAAATGGCAGATTGTGGGACTTAGCATCTATAACTATGTAAGCCAATTCCCATAATAAATCCTCTTTCTTTCTTTCTATCTATGTATCTATGTATCTCACATATCTATCATTTATCCATCTATTTATCTAGTATCTATCTATGTATCTATCTGTCACCTATCTATCTTCTATTATCTAATTGGTTGTTTCTCTGGAGAACCCTGACTAATACATTAGCTATAACCAGATTGTAGCTAAATACTAGTCTATGTCAAGAGTTAGGAAACTAAGATTATACCAAGGTATTAAGGAAACTATTAGACAAAACCAATTTAACAGTTGTCTATTCTAAAATTGTTATTGTTGAAGTTGTAAAGCCACTACTACCATGCTTCAGCCCATTTGTAAGTAGTACTATTTTTTGAGTCATTAGTAGTCCAGTTTATTAAAATATTCAATGGCAGTATTTCCTTCCTGACTCCTCTCCTCTATTCCATCATTTTCAGTTCTAAGTTTTAAATGAGTGTTTGCTTTTTAAGGTGATGAACATAAGAGCAAACATTAGTGATCCAAGGATGTTCTTATAATTTGCCATTATCTTCTTTCAAAGATAATTAAATGAAAATAATGTTTTAATCTTTTAGTCACAGACAGTATATACTGGGAAGCATACTTAACTAAATATTTAACTTTTTCATTAAATGCTAGGCTGAAACTTTGGAAAAGAGAGTTATTCTATTAAAATAATTTTAATTCTCTTTTCCTTACATAGATTTTGGTTCTCCCAACTTCAAGTAATCTTCCCTCATACCATTTCTTAGGGCAAGAAGGTGAATCAGTAGGTTTTAATAAGGAAATAATAGTGTAAAACTCAATAATCAAGTTACCTTAAAAACTACAGTATATATGAAAACTTTAAATATTATTTGCATTTGAGAGAATATAAATATCTGAAAGACAGATTTAGAAATAGAGCAAGCAAGGTAAAAAATTGATAGCTGTAGGTAAGAATTTGGTATTGAATACTTAGAGATTTTATTTTGGAAAAAATAGAAAAGAAAACAATTATCTGTTGATAAGATGATTTTTAAACCTATTTTGTGATTTCAGGTTTTTATTTTCTCTATTGCTGGTTGCCTTAGAAATATATATTTTCCTTTCTGTAATCAGTAGTGAAGGTTTTAAAACCATAAAATATTTTTTATAGTCTAAGAAGAAACATTTTTCTTTTTTAATTCAAAGTAACTCATCCTAAATCCTTTACCATCAAGACTTTCACATTTCAGCTCTTAATAATAGTTCAGTTATCTATGAGAATGCTTGCTCAGTAAAATAATAGTCTCTAATCTAAAATAGCCACTGCTCAAAAAAATTTAGTTAAGAATTTTAATTTTTGCTTGTTTTTGTTAAATTTAAAGAGAATCACGACTCTTTCCAACAGATTTATAATCCAATTATGAGTTCACAGCTGGTAATATTCATATGAAACTTATTCTCTCATAGTTTATATTTCCTTTTTTCTCAGCATTCTTAAAACATACTTGATTCTACATTTTTGAGCTATAGCCATTGTGTTAACTATCTCCCAAATTCTCCTAATCTTCTCTTTCTTTTTAATATTAAAATGTGTACTCCTTGAAGGGTAAGACCAAGTCTATATTGTTTTTGTTTGCCCAGTGCTGAGGCAGCATATAAATTTCATCTCTTGTGTCAACTGAAAATACATTGCTAGTGACTGCCTGGAGTGATGTATTTTTTAAATTGAGATATAATTGACATATACTAGTTTCAAGTTTACAGCACAATGATTCTATACTTGTAAGTATTGCAAATTGACTACCACAATAAATGTAGTTAATATTTGTCTCCATATACAGCTACAAATTATTTTCTTATAAGATTTTTTAAGGTCTACTCTCTTAGCAACTTTCAATATGCAATATAGCATTGTTAACTATAGTATTCATGTTGTACATTACATGCCCAGGACTTACCTGTTTTATAGAGTAATGCATTGAGAAGCAATCGGAGGCTCTATCTAATACCAGTGGGAATGGTGCTGTGTTTGATCAGCAATGCCTGCCACAGGCATGTGAGAAAATGATAGCTCTGAGGTTATGTACAGTAAATGCTTCATTAACTGGCACTCTTAAGAATGGAAAAATTTTTTGCTGGTTGCTTGAGATTTGGTTGGTTTTTTGAGTGCTGGTTAACTCAGAGTCTACTTACCTTTATCTGGTATCCACCAGTCCCCATGTGTGCTGGTTAATGAAGCTTCTACTGTATTTGCTATCCCTGTCGTTGTGCTTATTGATGTGCCTATAATAGATTGGCATATAACAAATATTTGCCAGACAGATGAATGAACTTTAATTTTATTTGAACAATCTTCATACGCAGAGAGAAAATCCTGAACTTCCTTTTTCTCCGGACTTTTCTTTCTGACACATTAAACTTAATCAGTGCAGAAACAGCTTCTTGGATTGGTGAAATAAAATCAGTAGTTTCCTGAGGATAGCCACAAAATGGCAGTGTGAGAGGGACCCCTGAGAAACTTCCCTGGAGATTACAATGAATGAAACATCTATAACTCAACTAAGGACTCCCAATGCAACGCACAATCACAACTAAGAAACCTATTTGTCACATCAAAGTACATGCAGATAGGTAGTGGGGCAAATGGAGGAGAAAAAAGGGGAAGTGCAGAAACACTGGCTGTGTGCCGGTCCCCACTTAGAACACTGCAGGGGAGGGAGAAGGGAGAAGGTGGTAGGTAAGTGTTCCAGACCTCATTGGGTCTGAGAGACAGAGAAAAGGAGGCCCAGACGCAGGGGTCATGAGACATCACAACCAGACCTCACTTTGGTCACCAGGAGGTGCAGACTGGGTCTGCAAGACACATTCCAGTTCTCAGAGAAGAGGGAATGACAGGATGGTGAGGAACTGTAGCCAACGTTGCTCTGGCCGGAGAAGGATAAAGAAAGAGCTGGCTGTGCATGCGTTTCTTGGCTAACAACTAGCATGGTCTGACAGACCAGCAAACAGGACTCACCCCAAGGGCCAGAGAAGAGTCCTTGGGGCAAACTGAGAACAGAAAGGCATAATTACATCCATATTACTTGCATAGTCTGCAGTTCCAGGAAGAAAACAAATGTGCAAGTCCTGGCCACGTCTCCCCCATAGACTTCTGCCTGCCCAGCATAAGCAGCAAATACCAAAGAAACTGTAGCTGTGAGTGTAGGGTTAAGGAGCAAACTATCTACTTACAGAAAGGCTGCCAGAATGGGAAACCAGAGAAAGGGACCTCAAAATAAATTTAAACAGAAAAGCAAAGTAAAAGAGAGGGAAACAAATACTCCATCAGAGATAGAGCTCAAAACGATGATTATAAAAATGCCTAGGGAACTTAATGGTAATTTCAACAGAGAGAGAGCAAACATAAAGAAAGACATACAAACCATTATAAAGGACCAGGCAGAGATAAAGATTACATTAACTAAAGTGAAGAATGGAATAAAAGGAGTCATGGGACTAGATGAAGCAGAAGTATAAAGCAGTGATTTGCAAGAAAAGCCAGCAGAAAACACCCAATCAGAACAAGAAACAGGAAAAAAAAACCCATAAAATATGAGGGTGGTTTGAGATTCCTCTGGCACAACATTAAGCATGACAACATTCACATAATAGGACTACCAGGAGCTGAGGAGAAAAAGCAAGAAATTGAGAACTTACTTGAAGAATTAATGACTGACAGATTTTCTCACCTGGTCAGAAAAATAGTCATACAAGCTCAGGAAACACAGAGCCCTAAACAAGATGAACCCAAACAGGAACACACTGAGACACAGCATAATTAAAATGTCAAAAGTTAAAAAAGAGAAAATTCTAAAAGAAGCAACAGAAATGCAAGTAGTAACTTATAAGAAGATACCCATTTGATTCTCAGCTGATTTCTCATCAGAAACTATGCAGGCCAGAGGGGATTGGCAGAAAATACTCAACATGATGAAAAACAAGGATCTACAACCAAGGTTAATGTATCCAGCAAAGCTAGCATTCAAAACTGAAGGACAGATAAAGAACTTTTAAGACAAGAAAAATCTATGGGAGCTCATCACCACCAAACCAGCACTACAAAGAATATTAGAGGGACTTTTTTTAAGACGGAAGGAAAGATGGAAGTGTGAATAAAATAAAAGGAAGGGATTGAGAAGTTAAGCTTAGTTGTTAAAAAGGAATAATCATGGAGATATAGAGTATAACATGGGAAAATAGTCAATAAGGTTGCATTAACTTTGTGCAGTGTCAGGTGGGTACTAGACTTGTAGGGGTGATTGGAGGAGAGCAGGAGAGGGTGAGTAAAAGAGGGGAAGAAATAAAGAAGTACAAATTCATAGTCACAGAATAGTCATAAAAGTAAGCTACAATATAGGCCATACAGTCAATAACATTGTAATAACTATGTATAGCATCAGAAAGTAACCAGGTGTATCGAAATGAAGATGTAATAAGTTGTATGAATAACTCATCATTGTGCTGTATACCTGAAAACAATGTAATATTATATGTCAGATGTAATTGAAAAATAAAATGTCTAAAATTGAGCTCACCTAATTGAACTTCCAGTGTTGTCAATCTGTGCCATTTACTTTCCACTCAAGGATTTGTCTTTGAATACTGTTTGTATATCTTCATGTATTTTGAATAGTAATATTTGTGATCTAGGCACTTCAATTTTGTTGTGTCTGTGGTTATGTTTGGCCCTGGGAAAAACTATGAAGTTGGCTAAGCATGCTCCCTGTTGTTCAAAGCTTAACTATACAATCTATTTTTTTTCCCCTGAATGGCCCTTTCCATAGTGTGAAAACTTGCTTTCAGAAAAGGGTCTGTTATTATACAATGTAATGCATTTAAGAAAATATATTCGTATTTATAGGAGAATTTAAAATATCTTTTCTAATTTTACAGTAACAGTCTTTGTCTTACTCATTGAAGAAATTCAAGCTTTGCTGGACAAGTGGTAAAATAATTTTTGAGTATATGACATTTCCTTCCGAAGTTTGTGCCCACTCCTCCTTTGCATTTATCCTTTAGAATTTTCTATCTTTGCCTTTATAATCTCTTCTGACTACGACAAAATTTACATACTATTTTCTGTAGAGTACTTAACAAAACATTGAAACAACAAGCAATCAAATTGAACATCAAGAAAGCAACAAAAATTTTGATATAAATACCTCATTATAACTTAAAAATGGTGTTCTTTTAGTCAGTTAATAACACCTAAACACTTAGTTTAAAATATGAAGAGGATTGTGTTATTTCTTCTATCTAATATTTGTACAAAATGCAAATATTAAAATGTACTTTATAAGCTATATTAGGATGACAAGTAATTATAGAGTTTAACCAAATACACTACCAGGAATGATGGAAATTCAATAAATAAAAGGTGCCATTATTATTGGTATTAACCTCTTAGTCTGTGTCTCAAAAATATTTTCCTTCACCACTGTGCCCGCAACAACGTCACTTATTACTACATTAAATCTTGAATATTTGTAGCAGTAATGGCAAGATGAACATGGCTATTTGAAAAACTTCAGAAAATCAACATTTACTTTTCCCAGCTAAGTGTTTTACAAAAACTGAGTAAAAGCAGCAAAAGTGATTGGTTTTAATTTCAACTGTTTTTTCTGATTGTACTATGTGTGTGTGTGTGTGTGTGTGGGGGGACACTTTCAAGCAGAAAAAAATGTTTTTAAAAATATAATTAATTAAAAGAAAATAAAAATAAAAATTTTGTATAATCCCAGTACAAAATCATCCTCTGAGCAATTGAAAATTGGCTCTATAAAAGCTCATAAGCATATACCATTAATCATTTTGTTTTCCTACTTAATTTATAAGTTGATGGAAGGAAGAAAAAATTCATAACTTCACAGGGCTTTCTATAATGTTATGCATACAATAAAATTCAGTAAATGTTTTCTGAAGAAATATAGCAAACTTTCCACCAAATTTTATGTTGCTTTGTTCATAATATAAATTTGTCTGGTGATATGGCTATCCAGGGGGCCATGTGACTATATCTCACAAAAAAATGTGTGTGGAAATAATCATGCCATTTCAGAGTCGAAGTGGTAAAGAAGATGGTGTATTTGCTTCATGCTTTCTTTCTAAGGTCTCTGGATTCATACTCCAATGCCCTGAGGAATGTGGCGACATTAGGACAAAAGAAGCTCAAGCCTCATTCACCACTAGGATCTCTCACATTGAACTGTCACTAAGTAATAAAATCTACTGGGTTAAGATATCGAAAATTTGGCTTTTATTTGTTAACAATGGCTAAAAATCACCCAACAAATACAATACTGATTTTTCATTTATTTGCATGGAATTTTTTGATCACCAGTAAATTTGAGCTGCTTTCATTATTAAGTCTATTCATGACTTGACTGCTAATTTTGACTTTTACTCTTATTTCAAATTTCAACTTCTGACACTTTAGATAAGTGATTCCCAACATTTTGTCATTTGTGTACCCTTTTAAAACTCATTTCTATTAAATTGTACCCCTTGTTTTTATTTTTGAAAAGTAATATGTTTGTGTAATTTGTTTGGAAGCTTTTTATATATACCATCTTTATATCATCTATCTACTTATGTCTCCACATATCTATTTTATTTTTTATTTATTTTATTACTTTTATTTTTTCCTTGTGTTTTTATAACAGATCTTTTAAAATACTAACACTTTTGTTCAGTGCCTATCTTAATGTAAAATAGTGAAAATAAGGTAATAATTAGGAAAGAGAAATTACTACATTAAAAGTACAAATCAAAGATTTAATTTTATAATATTCATAGCAAAGTTAAATATTGATAATGACGCTCAAGTAGTTTACAAACTTTTAACTTATTCTTATAATTTTAATAAAAATTATATCTGAAAAGTCTGCAATTATTGTTATGCAGATCATTAGCCAATTGGAACATTGTAGAGAGATCCTTGGGCTTGCTTTAATTCAGTTAGTTTCTTGAAATCAGACTGAAAAGAAGCAAATTATAGTCTTAAATTCAGACTTGCATTAAGCTTGTTGTGGTACTTATTTTTTATGAAGGTATAAGAAGAAAAAGCTCTCTCCACTAGTTCAGTGTTAGTAAACAATAAGAGGTATCTGAATGCCTTCTCACTGAGCTGTTCGTATTCTTTACTGACGTCCACCCAGAACGTAATAAGATGCTTTCTTTTAAAAACAAAATTTAAAGAAGACTTGGTTGAAAGTTCAATTAACTGCTCTTTTTCATTGATTGATAGTTCAGCTTCATTGAAGAATTCTTCATTGAAGGGATCTGCAATCCAGGTGTTTTCTTTTCCCACACTGAGGGAAGTACTTACAAAAGGAAACTTCAAGATGTTTTAAGTGACTTACAATATTCTCTCTCACGTTTTGGGATAGTTGCAAGTCATTCTTAGATAAGAAGTTGTGCAGAGTTTCAAAAACTTCAGGCTGACTTCTTTCAATACACACTTTCCAAAAGTTCAGTTTTTAAATTATTGACTCAATTTTGTCAGTTACTTTGAATATAGTCATTGAGCTGTTTTGAAGTCACAAGTTGAGTCAATTTATTTCTGGAAAAATATCTGATGAATGTAAAAACTTTGAAGCCCATTGCTATCCTGAAACTTTGGAGCAAGAGTGAAATGATAGTTTTCAAAAACCACCTGGTCTTCATGTCTAATTTAATTTCTTATTTTTCTTCATCTCTTTTTATTTTTCAGTTATATTTGACATACAATATTATACTAGTTTCAGTTGTATAGCATAGTGATGAGACATTTATATAACATAAAAATCCTTAATCTGATATATCTGGTTCCCATCTGACACCATATATAGTTATTACAAGGTTATTGACTATATGCCCTACATTGCACTTTATATCCCTGGGACTATTTTGTGACTATGAATTTGTAGTTCTAGATTTCTGTCCCTTTTTCACCCACCTCTCCCATCCTCCTTCCATCACCCCAACAAATCTAGTACCCACCTGATGCCACCCATAGTTATTGCAACATTATTGACTGTATTTCCATGTTATACCCTATATCTCCGTAACTATTGCTTTGTAAACACTAAACTGAACTTCCCAATCTCTTCCCCTTATTTTTTCCCTTCCCCAACCTTCCTCCCATCTGGCAACAAACCAAATGTTTTCTATATCTATGAATCTTTTCCTGTTCCACTTGTTTATTTTCTTTTCTGGATTTCACTTATAGAAACAGTTAACTTGCATCTGTCTTCCTCTGATTGACATTCTACTTAGTACAATACCCTTCATGTATTCTGATTGGCATTTTTAATCCATTTAAAACATAGGTAATTGTTGATGTGTTCCTATTGCTATTTTATTGTTCATAACTTTGCTTTTTTTTTTCTCATCTTAAGCAGTCCCTCTAACATTCCTTATAATACTAGTTTGGTGCTGATGAACTCCTTTAGCTTTTTCTTGTCTGAGAAGCTCTTTATTTGTCCTTCAATTTTGAAAGGTGGTCTTGTTGGATAGAATAATCTTCGTTGTAAGTCCTTGCTTTTTGTGACATTGAAAATTTTCTACCACACCTTTTTTTCTTTTTAATTCATTTTTATTGTTAGACTTATTGGGGTGACATCTATTAGCAAGGATTACATAGGTTTCAGGCAAACAATTCTACAGTGCATTGTCAACTTTTTGTATAGTAAGTTCACCACCCAGTGTGACTTCTCTTTCCATTACCTTGTATTTAGCTTCCCCTCTTCCTCTCCTATCTGCTCCCCTTTCTCCCTTTCCTAATCCACTCATCCCCAAATAAACAGTAAACTATTGATTTATCCATGGGATATTTGTTTGTTTGTTCATTTCGTTTTTCTTTGTTGCTTTCAGTTTTATATTCCGCGTATGA